>JAVQJL010061185.1:0-14574 GCA_036024295.1 Nannoperca obscura | reverse complement strand
CGAACACGGTACCTCTCGCATGGGAAACATGGGCTTAACCAGTTGAGCTAATTCCTAGTTGGAAGTGACTGAGACCAGCTAGGTATATATCCTTGTCAACAGGCACCCACGTCTTCCGGTAGGAGTACCTACCTTTTCCGTTTTCTCGTAATGTGTTGTGTTTTTGTTAATGTGTTGTGTTTTCTGTCAATGTGTTGTGTTTTTGTCAATGTGTTGTGTTTTCTCTTAATGTCTTGTGTTTTTCTTAATGTAATGTGTTTTCTGTTAATGTGTTGTGTTTTCTGTTAATGTGTTGTGTTTTGGTCAATGCGTTGTGTTTTCCGATTTGCGTTTGTGGTCTGCACTTCAGGGCCACCATAATTCTCTTATCAAACCGTATGTCTCTCCTCACTCTTTCATATTAGGAACAGTCAGTGTAAAAAGATTCAGGAAGGAGGCTTTTTATTTGTGGCTGTCGCTTTTGTGGTTGACATGATTGTATCAGCTGCAGCTAATTATACTAATTATGCAAAAACCTAAATGACACACTTGCTGTTGTCTGGTTAGTGTGCTCTCTGCGAGCGTGTCTGTACTCAATCAAGTATAGTTTGTGAGTGGGGAAGACAATGCTCTGTAACGGTATTCTACAACCACGAGTGGAAGAAAAGAGGGGTGACTCTTCTAATAGAAACGATCCAGCTGATCCCATCCTGTGAATAATAACATTGGCATTTAAAGCTATTGTGGCAAGTGTTAATTAACTGGGTGCAAATAGGGGGTTAAAAAATAGTTAAATGTATTTAAACTAGATGAAAACCAATTATGCCACCTATGTAGTTAGGTTCTACATATTCTAAAGTGATTGCATGTACCCAGTTATTTACCTTGGGGTACAGCAGTGTGTATATGTATATACACTTATTCAGTTTAAACACTATTTTTAAATGCTAGTTTAAAATGCTGAAAATGTAGAAAATAGATAAACTACTTCATTGTGCATTTTAAAATGTAAACAAAATTGATAAAAGTCTATTTAACAACATGATTAAAATCCAGTAAGCAAGAGGGAGTATTGAACGTCTAAGTAAAAGCAGGGTGGAGGAGCTACCCAGATGCTCGCCGTGTCTGTGTTGTGCTCTCTGGTCTTGTCACTCCTCTTGCTGTCTGCTTGCTGGCTGTCATCTGCTCTGACGTGGTTGCTCCTGTCATCGGTTGGTGGCTTGCTTCTCTTGCTCCTTCTCGCGGCGTCCTCGCTGCTAACAGCGTGCTCCGTCCTCTTACACTCCCTCCACTCTCTCTCTCTGTCTGGGGGGGAACAGCATCAGGTTTTGGAGCCTGGGGAGTGACGTCCCACCTGTGGTTTCTTGTTGCCTAGATTTGGCAGCACTGCTGAGCACTCTCCTCCTGTTCCCCATGGATTTGCCAAGGCTGCTCCCCAGCTCTGTCATTCTCTTGTAGTTGTTTGGACACCATCTCATTCATGCTGCTGCTAACAGGTTCATCTCCCCATAGGACCATTGTCTCCTGGTCTCGAAGTGTCCTTGGGCAAGACACTGAGCCCTAAGTTGCTTCCGATGGAGGTCAGCACCTTGCATGGCCGCTTGGTCACATTTGGTGTGTGAATAGGTGTATGTGAATGAGATCAATCTGTAAAGCACTTTCAAAACTAGCATGTTAAGCAAAAAAAAACTATAATAACAATAATAACCACCCACAAAATCAAAACAAATACACAAATATTCAGCTTAATAAATGTCTGGCGTGTTACACTAATCCTAAGATTCAGTGAGGAATTTGGAAGGACTTGGATTCAATGAGTGGATGCCATACTGGGTTCAGCAGTGCATAGCGTTACACAGCTGCACTTTGACGTTGTACGTCCTTTACAAAAGTAGATCAGAATAGATCCGTAAACTACAGTAAACAAGACCACCTGGCACTGCTTCTGTGCGAAGCAGAGAGCCGAGACTGTCAGGGTACACAAACAAGAGTGCTAGTCTGCTAGTTCAAACTCACAAAACATGCTAACTCTCTAATTGGTTAAGTGAAGGGTTCCTACCACTGGATTTCCACAGAGTGTGCTTTTGAGGAAAAAATGAGTGATGAAGTAACTGTGATGAATCAAAAATGTCTTGACAAGAGACATAAAATGACAACGATAATGATGTCGTGACTTTCTGTGTGTACACTGACCAGAGTACCTTTTACATGAGCATGTGAAGGTTTCATAAGATCAGAGCATGAACTCATTCAAGAACATAGACAGGTAGTTCGTCAGGGCAAAGGCACCTGTTCTAGTTTTTCTCAACACACACACGTACACACGTGCACAAACACACACACATACTCCTTCACACACCCTCTCTTTAAATCTCTGAGGAGCTGCCTGTGTACTCTATATTTATTATCCAGGGTGGCACTGTTGATAGATGAGATACCTACTCAATTACAAGGGCACAACATTGCCTTTCCAAGCTGATAGGCTGAAAAACTGGCTCCTTTCTTCTTCCCTTTGTTTTTTTCTCTTATCCCTTCATCCAGAAGGGTGATATACAACAATGTTGGGGGATACATCTCGCCGAAAGCCCATCACCATACAAAGAACATACGTGAATGGGTCAAATGGTAGAAGCAGTGACTGCTACCTTGAGCATGCTAACAGTCTAGGAGAGATTTCTTGCTGCTGTGTTCGTCGTCGTAGACGGCATAGTATATGAACAAACATGGCATGCAAGCACAAACACACACAGGCACAAGCATGGACAGAGTGCAGCAGCAGCCAAGGGCCCACAGCGGCATCAATCTCCATCCAGCTGAGATTTGTGAAGCCGGGAGATTGAGAGGAGGCCGATGATGCCGGCTGTGTCAAGGTGGACATCTTGGAAGCATGATGTTGAGCTATGTTCCTGCAGCTGGCCGGGGGTGAGGCATCGACATATAAAATGGTAGTAAATTTGCATTAGACCCAATCCATCATCATAGGATGGGGGGAGAGGGAGGCGGATGGGAGGGGGGGTGGATAGGGAGAGATGGAGAAAGAGGCAAAGAGAGAGACTGTGGAAAAGCAGGATAAAGGAGGGAGGCATGGCAGCGGTGGGGCGGCTGTTGAGGAGGTGGTGCAGGCTGCTCCTGCTGCATGCAGGAGGCCAGCCCTCTCCTCCTCTCTGACAGATTCCTATTTAAGTGACTGTGAATGCAACAATTCCACAAATAATTTGTCAAGCCATGTACAGCTGAACTGGCTCTGAACCCGGCTCTCTCTCTCTTCCCACTCTCTTCCTATCTCACTCCCTTGCCAGCCACACACACACGCACACACACACACACACACACACACACACACACACACACACACACATACACACACACACAAAAGCAAAAATATATATATGAAAATGTGCACAGCTGTATGAAAACATACACAAAGTAGTCTCACCCAGCAAGTTTTGTATGGGACAGGCTGGTTTGGTGGGGGAGGTGGGAGTCCAGTGTTGTTAGGCCAAATTGGTGATCAATCACCACATCAATCAACCCCCACCCCACCTACACACACACGCACACACACACATCGTGTTACTAATTACATGCATAACAATAGAGCAGGAGAAAGAGAAAAAGAGATGTGGATGAAATATTCTTGAAAAGACAAGTGAAAGAAAATAATTGAAACAACGGATAATCTCAAACTGATGGTGTTTATTCAATAGATATTTAAACCATACTGTGTGTGCCCGCAAGGTGCGATATGAACAGGAGAGAGAGATTTGAGGGGAAATGGAGAAAAAGGCCTTAAGCAATGACTTCAGAAGGCATAGCAGAAAAGAGAAAAAAGTGTTCATTCATTATTATTGTCATGGGCTTTGGCAAATGATAATAATTTGTCTTCATCTCTATTTTTAGACAATGAGCCACAATAGCCATTTTGGCCAGATGGGAAAGAGGACCTGTGTGAGCAATACGCTACATTTTATTTGATGTCCTTTATATGGAATTTCTTAATTAGGACTCTCTGACACCACTGTCTGGTTCTGGACAATTATTTTAAACATACATGAAGTTCAATGACACATTTAGATGTATGGATGTGTACATAAGGTATGCAGACTCTTTTTTATAAACACTGAATATTTATAAGGCATATTTATATAGATAATGTGTTTGATTTCTCACCATCCAAATGTGCAATTTACCGGAAATAAAAATGAAACTGAAGGATAGTTGTCAGTCATGTTGTTGTGAGCACATACATGTGTGAATCGGTGAGTAAACGAATGGATATGGAACAATTGTACAAATGAACATAAGTTAAAAACAGCAATACCGCAAAACTACGAATACCTATTGTAATTGAGTCCCTGGAGCAAACTGATTTCCCCAAAGCATATAGCATACCAATAAACAAACAGCTATGATAGACAGAAGAAAAATGTTGGCATGGGACATGGAGGCATTATTAAAAGTCAGGAGGTGTGTAGTGTGTGTGCTACATGAAGGCCCTGGTGTGTTCGTCCCTGCTGAGCCTGTAGGGAGGTCACGGTGTGAGCCGGGAGGGATGAAGATAAATAGGAGTAGAGCAGGACATAAGGAGGAGGTATAATTGACATTTAACGTGCATGGTAACCCTGTGACTCGCAGGCCACAGCATCAACACACACTGCCTTATTTGACCTGGCTATAGATGCTTTGTGAACACTGCAATTAAATCACAAATTGCTCACTGCTGCCACCACAGCACTATGCTAATGGTCTCCATGTTCTACTGATGCAAAAGGCATAAACATTTTGAAATATTTAATGTATCTGAAGATCTTCAGGCAATTGTTTGTTAAAGTAGAATTAAGAATCCCTCTGCTACTCCTCCTCACATTACTGTGATGCTGTTACTGTATATTGGTAATGCAATTGAGACATTATGATATAAAATCGTCAAAATAACCTATGACCTTTGTGAAAACCAAATAGAAGCAAAATGTGGGACAAATAATCTAACAAACTGTACCACATTTATGAATGTCTTTTATCGATTCTACCAAAATGTCACAAACATATATAAAACTAGAAGAGCTACTTATATTTTTTAATTGCCGTCTTTGGCACAAGAAGCAAAATCATGATACAAGGTTCCTGGAAGCTTTTATGTGACGTTCACGTCATGTGGGACTTAACCATAATAACCACTTTCCAACTTGTGCAATTATACAGTCATGTTGAGTTGCTGTAAACTTTGTAAACTTGGGAATCTTTCTTAACACGGTCTTCTGTCAGTGGAACTGGTATTACTTGGGAAAACAAGTCTGCTGCTACACAAGAAATTGCTTGTGTTGAGTGTTCAGGTTGTTTAGAAGAAACTACTGGGTTGTGAGTTTAAATAGACAAAGAAAAGAGCACCACACAATAAAATAATGCAAGGATAAGAAGTCACTATTCTGACTAGGCTGAGAGGTGATTTTTAAACGTTTAACGATAGTTCACAATGAGGATTATTTCTTTGAGACCTGAAACAGTACTGGGTGTTTGCATAACGCTGCTTGTCTGAAATCTGAGTTGATTTCTCTGAATTAAAAAACAGTGACAGTTGGGTATTAGGGAGTGTGTTTCCATCTGTGATGATGGGGAGCATATGGTGACAACAAAGACGCACTCTGGTCAACAATAGCCAAGTTATTGGTACGAAGTTAATACTGTCCCCCCCTTAAGCATTATTGATCATCGGTATAAGTGGGATTGTTTAGCACGATTAGTGTGGTTCAGTGTATCACATTGGGCTCATAACAGTGAGAGTGAAATAGCATGCACATTCTCTATCCTCCTGTTGTTGATATTAAACTGCAGTTATTTTAATTTGAAATGATTCAAGAGTACGATTACAGGGTGGTTCAATGACAATTGTTCACTCAGATCAGACCTTAAGGTGCTATACAATTTTCTAAGGGTCTGCGCCATCATAGAAGGTCTCAGAGTTTTCTAACTAAAACGGGGTCAACAGCATTTTCAAATGTCTCAAAAACGTAGTGGTGTGGAAGTCACCTTTAAAGCGCTACGGTAACCTCTTGTGTGTTTGTGTGGTCTGTCCTCTTCCAGGTCTCCATGGTGGAGAGAGAGTCCTGCAGCTCAGGTCCTCCCAGATCCATATGTTTCTATCTATGGTACAATCTATATGCTGTTAGCATGATTGTCCATACTGTAATTTAATTATGTTGGTCTATTCTGTATACGCAACATCTATTGCATGTCTGTCCACCCTGTAAGAGGATTCCTCTCTTTCTCTTCCTGAGATTTTTTTTCCCAGTTAAAAGGGTGTTTTGATTATTTCATAATCAAAATAATGTTGAGCGCTTTTCAACCTTAATGACTCCCAAAGGGCTTTACAGATTGATCTCATTCACCCATTCACACACCAGTGGCGACCCAGCTGCCATGCAAGGTGCTGACCACCATCTTCCCCAAGGACACTTCAACATGAGGATGAACCTTCAGCCTTGGGATTAGTGGACGCCCCGCTCTGCCTCCTGAGCCACAGCCGCCATATAACGGCTAGAGGTCATTTTCTGTACAGATTTCCACTTGAAGCAAATGTGTTGTTTCTGTATATTTATAAAGAATGACTTGACTAATAAAGCCTTTGTCCACTACAGACAAGATTGTCAATTGAACTGTTGTCTAGCTAATAAATATCAACAGTGTCTTTTGTCTAAAAAGTGTTTTCTTTTGTTTTATATTGAACAAAAAATACCGATAATACAACAAAAGAGAATAATAATTCTCTTTATACTCCTGAAGTGGTTAATTCCTCATGTTGGAATTGAAACACCAGGCCAATTGTTCCCCACTGAACACAAATCCATCCTCCCTCCACACTATAAGAGTGACATATCCTCTGTATCCCACCCCTCTCTCTCCTCTCACTCTCTCTCCTCCAACATTATCCTATTGGCTGTATCGCTCCGACCAGTAATTTATAACACATCCACTGTAGTCCCCCATTCCAGGGATGTATCAAGGGCTCTTAAGACACTATTGATTTTTATTTGATTAAATGTCTTGCTGGTTTGCAGCAAATTAGCAAGAGTTTAATCAAATCACAATCGATATCTACTTAATAATCCCCAAACACACACCTCACGCAAACTAAGGTAAAATTCACAAGTGAATAATAGGGAGGAAAGAGTCGGGATGAAATGACCGTGTTTGCATGGATATAAGGGGCTTGCATGTTAAATAGTGGACCCGTGTGCAAATGTAGGTTTGGTTTCATTATAGTGTGTGCAGTTGTTGTTGTGTATATTACAAAAATGAGTACACATCAGCTCTTTTTTTATGTTTAGTTTTTCAGCCATAAAGTGCTTTAGTGGATCAATTCCCCCTATATGCAAGTAAAGTCTGGATACAAACACACATTTGAAACATCAAATCTATAAATACATGTGTTACAGGTTAAATATGTCATTTCCCAAAGGGAACTTTGCACCACTTGTAATAACAGTAAAGGGGTAAACACTGTGGGGTACATAGGACATTTTTGATTTAATGAAAAACAATTAAATTGTTGCCCATAAAATTTTTGTTTATTGACTTATCGGATAGTCAACTAATCTGTGCATCACTTGATACAATACACGTAAGTGTTATGTGTGTATAGACTACATAAGATATACTAAATGTGAGGGAATATTACAGTAATAATTTAGGTTAAACAGCAATGTGCATACAATATGATTCAATACATCTCACATGTTCTACTGATAGAATTCACATGTGGAACCACACACACACACACAGAAGAACTTAGATGTGCACACCCACCACACTATGAAACCCCCTCTCGACATCAATCATTTTTATTGGCCATCTGTGAGAAGGCCTTTTTGAAACAGTGAAGTATCACTTTCGACATCACTACTGAAATAGTACAGGGTGAGAGGCAGTGACTGATGTTTTGGTGTCGGCTGATATATGCCACTGCTCTCTACAATAGCCATGCGGTTATATTATTGTACTCCACCAAATACCAAATATTACAGATGTTATCAAACCCTTACATTTCAATGCAAAGAGTCATGTTGTTTGTGTCTTTAATATCTCTTTTGAAAGGTGAAATATCGACAACAGAATATTTGGAATAACCTGCTTTTATTGTGGTTATAGGTCAGGGTTTCAGCAACTGGACTGTGTGGTTAGCCACATGTAGAAACGTCATAACCTGCTTTATACAATCCAAACAGAGCTTATTGCCCCTGACAAACCCTGTGTGTGTGTGCGTGTGTGTGTGTGTGTGTCTGCGTATGTGTGCATTTAAGGGTGTTGACCCTTAAAATACTACAAGTAACTACCACAATCCTAGCAGACATGCACACTCACTCTTAATTCACTGAGTAAAACAGAACCTGCCTTGTGAATATGTAGGGAAATCCAAGATCTATGGAATCTTTAGCTTAGAAAGAGACTTCTTCATCACAGAGCAATGTTATTCAAGAGCACAGGCATTAGGTAATGTATTTTCAGGCTTACGAATCTACGTGATCTTGAATAAATAATAATAAGACTAATAATAATAATAATCTTTCTCAAAATTCCCTTTATAAAGTTTCATGTTCTTTTTGTTCTATATCAGATAACCACTTTCCTGTATTTCCCCTGCTTCCTCACTGCTGTGCTCTGACACAACTCTCCAGTGTCATACCAGTTCATAAACCCATCTTTGTTTCTTATAGTTGGTAAACACAATTTATCATAATCCCTAAGATTTCAGAAAAAGCTGCCTTCAAAGTAATGAAGGTTCGATGTAATTACCTAAACGTGCATTGACCATTCCACGCACTCTCAATGGAACTGGAGAATATTGATATTGCAATCGACAGATATTATAATGTGTTTCAAATCTGATTTGAGCCCTTGTTTTTTGTAATTATTATTATAATGTGCATTTATCACTTGGCTCGCGTTTGCCAGATTTGTTGGCCAGATGGTAATCAGTTCACCCTCACCCTCAACCCGCTGTTCCTTATGATCCAAGTGAGGATCAGAATGTTTGTCAAATGTACAGGAGAGGTAATGAAGCAGAGACAAAACGTGTCTGCTTGATTGTGATTGGGTTACGAGTTATGAAATAAAAAGAGTATATATAGTGTGAACAACACTGAGCATGGACACACATTTTGCACATGCAAAAGACAGGTCAGGCATAAGTTGGACAATATGACAATATATAGGCACGACAACATAGGTTGTTTGTTCTCATCTCTAACATGACCCATGGGAGTGTTTACTACCAGTGGCAGGATATAAGACTCATGTTAAAAAGTCATGTTAACAATAATAAACAGGTGATTAATGCTGTAAAGCAGACGCAGTTTGGGTAGGTTTAGTCTCAAAACTACTTGGTTTAGCTTAGGAAAAGATCATGTCTTGGGTTAAAATAACTAGACTAGACACTAGAGTCCACCCTGACCTGCGACCTCCTCCCTCCACAGACTTGCTGTTTTTGAAACAGTAGTAGCAGTACGTACTGATCTGGCCAGACTGTAGCATGTAGTATGCAAACAGAAGCAAAATCTCCAGTATGCATCGGACCAGTCTACCTTGCCTACTGTTTCCCAAAATGCAAAGCGGTAGTTGTTGTTTTTTTACTTTATTCATACAGTCACCAATGGCAGACAGCAACACTACTGCATCAGTGGCTGACAGGGAGAAATATAAATACAAGTACCACTTGTACCACCTTTGATCATGTGATACTTTTGATATGTCTCAAAATATTAGCGACCCTAACCTTCACCTCTCACTTCGAGCTCAGAGGGTAACACTGAACGCTAAACTGGTAAGAGTAAAAATGATGGAGTGGACAGTGCAGAAGGGAAAGCGCAAGCTTTCCTGCTTATATTTCCCCCGTCTTATTTTTTCTTTCCTCAGCAACAGACAAAGCCAACATCAATTTGTGTCAAGAGCCGTTTTAAGACCTTGGGATTAAAGCTATAAAGTGGCGTCTGTCAGGGTCTTCCACGCCCTGGGGCCCCCCTCTAACATCTGAGAGCCAACGTGCTGTTGTTCGGTATCATCTCCCATCATATCATGTCAGCGGTGAGGAGATGAGCCTATGAGACAGGCAGCCATCACAGGAGCTGACAGGGCTGATTCACGTCAAGAGCGCTTCATCCACAGCCGGGGTCGATCGAAGCTGACTCCACGCCTCTCTCAGCCAAAAGTGGATATCCATCCCAATGTGCATCGTACAAGTGTTGTGTGGGGCTTTGAGACTGATGCTTGGCAGTTTATGATGAAGACAGGATGATGTTAGAGTCTCGGTGATCGGGGGTGAGGCGAGAAGGAAAATGGAAAAGAAAAGCCCTGATGTTTGATATCTTATGCCACACAGAAATCAGGGGCTAATGTCTGCCCCAATGATTGAGAGAAGTAGATGTTTACTGTTTGATCCAGGAACAACAGGCTGCATGCACCATGGAGCTGAAATACCATATAATCCATGATAATGCACATATAAAGATAACATGTCATCCCCATTTTGACAAGGTGCATTTTATGATGGCATGTTGCTCTATTGTGAAGTGACATTAGCAAGTTAATTATGGGCTGATGAAAAGTGCAAGCAGCCGCTGTGGAAGAGCACCAGACTTTGCTACACTATTCAGTGCATTTACTGAACAATACTCATTTCTTTATTGTATTTAACACAAAGTCATAACAGATTTTTAAGATTACGTAGACTCTTAGATATAGGAGAGTAGATATATGCCTGGTTCACGCTGTAGGTCTTCTGATCTGAATGAACGTTTGCATCACTTTCACAATGAGTTCTTCTTTACTCCCTATACAAACTTACCAGAAACTCCAGTTCTTTGTGTTATTTGATTCTAGATGTTTCACTCAAGTTAAAACATTTTCAACTCACTCTTCACTTCATCTTCACCTCAATTTGTGACACCCAGGCTGAACTTGCATCCATTTGCCTCCACTCCCCCAAAGCTGCTCCTAATGAAATGTGTTAAACAGAGAGAATGAATTTCCCTCCGGGGATCAGCATAGGAGAACTTGAAAATTTGCCTTGCCTTCACTGTGAACACAGTCTAATAGTCGTCCACATTCACACTAACTAGACCCTTAGTGCTCTTTGGAATAACGTGTCATCACAAAACTCTATAGACCAGTGCGAATGATAACTGGGTGAGTTGCCTTGCCCTAACAGCTGCGACAAAAGTATGAGAATAAGGGAGATGTCGATGAAGTCCACTTTGTATACTTTGGGTGTGCAGTGGCTTTAAAAGTTCTTTTGTACTATCTTTGAAATGATAAGCTGCGACTTCTGGGAACCTTTTTTTCTGTTAACACTGGTTTGAAATCATCTAGTCTGTGTCTTCTGTAACAAAATCTAATTTGGGGAGCTTTGAGCTACAGTGTGAACAGAGAGAAAGACTGACATACGACAACAGCCCCTATAGCAGCTGTCAGCGAATCCTCCTGTTTTTTACCACTCCTATCCCCTCCACTCCTTTCTTTCCTCTCAGTGTGTCTGGTGGCCTGCCTCTCCTTATCACTCAAGGGTCTGCTAATTCACCAGCAAGGTTGCACTGATAAGCCTCTCTCTCTCTCTCTGTAGATGGACAGGTCCCAGTGTCCTCTAACATGTGTCTGTCTGGAGCCGATGGTGACACGGGGACCTGAGGGTGACAGCCCAGCTTGGCCTTGAATTAAAGAACGTTACAGATACGCTGATAAAGTGACACTGTCAGTGGTGGAGAAGGGAAATGCATAAAAATGGGAGAGATGGGCTGGAGAAGTAAAGAGCAGTCGGTTGGAGGAGGGAGAAGGAAAGGAAACATTGAATGACTGTGACTGACTGGCCACAAATAAATGGAGTATGCTAATTCAAACTTCTTTCATCAAAGTATATCAATGTTTTGTTCTTCTTCCTCGTTGTAGGTAACTACAAGACCAAATACTTTAGGTGTATGTGAGTGTTTTACTGTGTGAGCTTGCAAGAGAGAAAGCCTGCATGTGTTTTTATGTGCCTGGGAGCATGTCTGTGTCTGTGACAACAGCCTGAGGTGTTTTCTGTGTATTGTCTTAGAAATGGTTAGTGTGTGTGTGTGTGTGTGTGACTCCTCAGGAATAACAGGCTCTTTTCTGCCGTTTCCTCTCTGTTTCCATAGTTTAGGCAAAATAAGAAGGTCTGTCTCAAGGTCGCTGCCCTCTGTTACCAGGCAGCTCCTGAATACAATAACACAAGGTCTATTTCATGGCAGGAGCCCACAACAAAAGAGGATTTCATACTATTGTTAGAAGAGGAAACCTACTAATATTTCTACTAATGAAGCACAATCAGGACTATCTTTATGCCTCATTCATTCACATCCTAACTCTCTCTCTCTCCCTTTCTCTGTCCGTCTCTTTTTGCTTCTTGTAATCAGCTGATCAGTGGCATCTACTCTCTCACTAATCCAACCACTAAACCACCAAAGTTTGAATTCCCAAATGAGTAACACTGAGTTACACTGCCCATGCTGCTCAGCTGCTCCTTAGGCCTGTACTGAACCTTCAGTTAAGACACAACAGAAATAGACTATATGTGTACCGACAGCTTCCATGGGCATAAACATGTGTACAGATGTGAGGTAGGGCGCTGGTGGCGCCAAAGAGTACCAAAGCTCAATCTGAATAAGTAAAGGTTAAAAAAGTCCCTACAATACACTTCAAATGTGCTACTTATTCACAAACAAAGACCCTTTTTGACACAGGCAAGATGTTACTCACACTGCAATGATGTATATATTGCTCTCTTCATGTACACAAGAGCAGCAGCCTCTGGTACAAGCGTAATTCACATTTCTGGCTGAAGCAATCAGATCACCATTCTCATGCAAAGGTAACATTTGCCTTTATAATGGCTTTCTGTCTTTTCCATTTTTTTTATTGGGAAGCCAAGGTTCCTCTCGTCATTGTGTAGATCTATAGGTTAACGTCGTTGTGGCATTTTAGCAAAAGGCCAACCTGAGCACCCCTCTGCCCCGGTATGAATAACTTATATTAAACTTCATGACACTGCACAGCAGAATTCACTGCTAGTGTAGGATACATGGATAAGATATTGTTTTATGGACTGGATATGTAAATTGTAGACACTAATTCAACCAGATGTTCTGACAATTAATGGCTTCTTAATTACAAATATAAAGATAATATCAAATGTCAACATCACAAAAACAGAGAATTTCAGGTTAACTGCTGGAATACTTTTGTAAAGTCATGGTTGAAACACAGCTTGAAAGGTTACATACAATACAAATTATAAAAAATAAAAATAGATGTAAGAATATGAATAATAATAATTACCATCATCATCATTTGAATAGTAATAATCATAACATGCAAACCAGTTGTTGTTACAAAGGGTGGCTATGTATGGCCCACATGTGTATGTGTATGAATGTGCATATTTATAACGGATAAAGAAGAGACAGCAGTGAGAGTGAAGACAAATATTAATAATAATGAAGCAAACAAGCACCTCTGGGCACCATCCATGGCCCCACGGGGGTACTAGGGCGAAGGTCAACTGTGCTGGCACTGCTAGTCATTCATTTTTTGCTGCTCTGTGCTGCGCCCAGACCCTTAGGGGGGCACTTGCCCATTGCAGATACCTGTGGCCCAATGCAGAGCCCACTGGCCCATTACAGATTTTCATCACAGCAATCCAGTCTTCCACACAGAGTGGCAGAGTTGTGGATTTAGACCAGTTTATGGAAGTCTGAAATTTCTGAAAGATTGGAGACATCTGTAAGGATATTTGAAGGGTTTCGTAGCTATAAAAGGATATCATCGACATATAGACAGATTTTAGAAATGTTTGCCAAACCATTGGAGTAATCATTAAGCAATTCGAACTGTGATATCAGTGTTTGGTGTGCACTCGAAAACCAGTAAAGTTAACCAACTTCCACTTCAGCCTACATGTCATGGGCAGACGTGTCACAAAGTGTGTTGTTAGTGGTATTGAAGTGTTAGGACACAGCATGTAACCAGACAGAAGTGACATTTGCAGGTACATTTACATGCCGTCTACTGTGCTGCAGGTCAGCAGCTAATTAGCTATCCAGCCTGCAAACTGCCGTTAGCGGTGCACTTTTCCCTGCTGAATGGTTTTGAATTCATGTTGGAGATGATGAAGAATTGTCATCGTCCAAATATTTATGCTTTAAACACTTAAATCTACAGTCTTAAATTGTGACCATGTTGCATATTTCATGAGTGACCTTATAGTCAAACATACAGATGTGGCTACGCTTTCTTCATTGCATTTTAAGTGCTGATGTCTCTTCTTATCCTCAATGACACGTCAAATAAAGTAGAATTGGTAGCTCTATAGATATTGGGGAGAGGGGGTGTTGTAAAGGGAAAGCTAGCTTGTTTGAGGGTTAAACAGGAAACAGGATGGTGTATCGGTCAGGATACAGGAATGAGTCGAGGAGACGTGATCTTCTTTAGCTGTGTTCAGTCCAGCGTTATTTATTGTGCCAGTTCAATATTCAAATTATCAGCAGTCTGGAATCACAAACATATTTCTATTAGTCGGATTAATAGTAA
>JAVQJL010061184.1:0-15981 GCA_036024295.1 Nannoperca obscura | reverse complement strand
TATACAGAGAGTTATTGAGAGAGAGAGAGAGAGAGAGAGAGAGAGAGAGAGAGAGAGAGAGAGAGAGAGAGAGAGAGAGAGAGAGAGAGAGAGAGGACAGCATGGGAGAGAGAAGGAGTGGGGAAATAATCCATTATACTGCAGGTTTTTTATCATGCCTGTGTGAAGGGTCAGGAATCTGTTTCCTCTGATCAGTGGGGGGAAATCAAATATATTACTGATCTGGAAATTTTCTCCCACAGTGCTCCCAGGTACTGACAACAAAACAGCCTTGCAACGTAGAATATTAGCAAAGTGCTGCAGGAACAGAGTTTTTTTTCTTTGCTTGGGCTCATTGATATGCACCGTGGTTCTACACTGATAATTGCCTGCTGAGCTCCAGATCAATTCTGTAATTTGCTATCAAAACTCGATGATGTCGTGTGTGCAGTCTTATCAGACTTAACAAAAAAAAGAGGAGAAAAGCTCCAGCTGACATTGACAGGGGAGAAGATGAAAAGTAAATGGACAAGCAAAGCGTTGGTATAGTATATTACCGTAAAATCTTTGTAGTTTGGAGCTTTCATTGGTATACAAAGTCACAAATGCTCTAGAGACAGAAATAGTGCATGGGCTGAGAGGTTTTGCTCACAAACACAGCTGAAGCCTGACAGGTCCCAACATAACATTAGGCTGAAGGTTGCTTTAGGTCACCTTTAGCTTCATGCTTGGTCAGAGGTTAGTTATTTTAAAGGCTTAAGGCTTACGTCTGCATCCATATGTGTCATATGTTGCAAGTAAGAGGCAAAACACCCAGTGGGACATGAGAGAGACAGAGAGGGTAACTATAGCTTTACATTCTTCTGATAAGCTAACAGACACTAATGAATGAAATAAAGCCAAGCACTTGCTAAAGTGCGACTGCTCCAAATCCCTGGTGATAAAGGGAGAACTTTAACCCTGTGAGAACGTTATGGCCTTCGGTGACCCACGAAGGTAACTGTTCTTACAGAGGTGCTATTCTGGACTATACCATTTGTGAAATGAAAATGTAATGTTATTGATAGTCTTCCAACAATAACACAGAACGCTGCTTAATTCATGATGGTGAGTTACATGTAGTGATTTATCCATACCTTTTAAACATAGCTGGCAGTGAATGGAGTTACTATGGTGTAACTTCAGGCCAATTAACTACAAAGAACAAAAGAACAAGTTTTTCAGTGTAGCAACTCTTTTGTACTAAAGATTCAACCACAAGTGTAATGCTCATCATTAGACCACTGTACCATATCCATATCCAGCGGATTATCTGTATATATTATCTACTACCACAATTGATTGTACTTACACCTGCACTTTATATTTACACTTATATTATATATATATGTAAACCTGCAATGACCAATGAAACTGCTACACATGCGGTATCTTAATGTATTCATTTCACTCTGTACATTCTGTATATAGTCTACACGCCCCCACAGTTTTGTCTAATCAAGCTAAATAAGAGACAACACCTGTGTGGGTGTAGCGATGGCTGTGTAGGTCATTTTAGTGGGCAGATTCTAATGTGGAAGTAGTTAGCTGAAGTTGCCCAATAAATAATCCTAGTTTGGAGTTAAACCTGACAAAAACTGTGCTTAGTCAATGTTGACTAAAAGAACAGACATTTAAATATTGGACAGAACTAATTGTATATAGTTACTGAAAAAGTACCTTTGAGTAAATGTTGATAAATTGTATCAGTAAAATCTAAATGTGAAATCTCATTTGGACTACTATGGACTCATACTATGACTAAACTAAGCATGTGAAGTAATATAGTAGGAAGCTAATATTATAACTTTCTCTTGCTACTGACCATAGGTTGGTAAATTATTTAGGTTAGCTCCATAAACTTACATTGAGATTTATAATTCTGAGGTTCTTTGGCTCAGGGAGGTTAGCCCAAACAACAAGATTGTTTCTACCTCCACAGCAGCTCTGCCTCCTGGAAATGTTTGTATAACTAAAACTACAACCTCCAGTTGGATTGCATGGTTGCTATTATGCATCTACAGACAGATGCCATCTGTTTCTTGAAATTCATGCAAATGAAGTCAGTCAAAAAGAACCCTTGAGATAAGAAACAAGAATTATAAGGATGTTGCATCAGCAACAGCATAAACAGCTGATCATTTATCTCTAGATGACCACTTGCACTGTCCCATCCAGCTTAGCCGTCAAGACCCTCCCAAGCTGTCTTCACTTGGTCTTCTCCCTCTCAGCTCTTTCTCTTGTTTTTCTTGCATGAGTTGGGTTGATAGCATTCATGGAAGCTGACAGTTTGTGGTTGTGGCTTGCCACCACTCCTAATGGCCTACTACTTTATGATTGATGGATAGCTGAAGAAAAAGTCGACCGTGTCTGGAGTTTCCTCCCCCAAACATATCTCTCTCTTCATGTTCACCCTTTATGCAGCATTAACTCGACTCTGAACAAGGTTGATGGATCAAAATAAGCATTGGATGAATAATTTATTCTCTTTTACGAACTGTACATTTGGAATTTTGCAGCCACAAGTGAAGGCAGTAAAGTTTCAGGCAACACAGTGCTTTGTTATTATGCACAGATAAGAAGAGTCCCAAAATGACTATGTTTACATGGACGCTAATTTTCCACTATTATTCTGAATCTGACAATATTCAGAATTTGATACAGGTGATGTAAACAGCATATTCCGTTTGGATATTCAAAATTAGGCCTTATACCGAATGTAGCATTTTCTGATTAAGATGAAGCATATGCTGATATTATTCAGGTTTTAGGAGCACTTTTTGGACAAGTATACAGTGCATTCGGAATATGTGTCTCAAATAGGGTTTTTAACCACAGTTTGCTGTTTACGGTCAGCTCTATGCGTTGTAAACTAACCAACCTGCCAACAGTATGCAAGAAAAGGCCACTTTTTTGGTGGGAAGGAGAAACACACCTACTTTTAAACATTATAAACAAATTGGATATAAACAGGTCTTTGGATATGACCGCCAACCTTTTTAAGGTGATTGAATGAATGAAAAATGTAGGCTTTGTTTGTATGGTTGAACAAGTAAGACAAAAATCTTATTTTGACCTAAAGTAGCAAAATGGCTTAAACAGCTTCTCCATTATTTTACGTGATAAACGACATGTTAGGGCATCGACCCCTGTCAAATGCAGCCAGAGTATACACAGCTGCATGTAAACGGGAATATTGTTGGAATATTCATTTTCATTAGCCATGTAAAGAGCTTAGCAGGAATATATTCTTTTTCAGAATAAAGGCAAAAAATGGATGGATATTGCGTGTAAACATAGTGTGCAGACTTGTTGCAGGCTTATATGACCTTAGGAAGAGAATAGCTGGCTTGTCCAAAGCAGGCGCCCTTTACATGTGTATTTTCCTCTCTATATTTCCCTTTTCTCTCTTAGACTCAGGTCAGACAAATCGGTCTCGACAAGTGCAGCTGAACTAAACAACTGCTCTTGAGAAAATGCTTATCATGCAGTGGTGAACACACAAGACAACAAGGGAAGATGCAAAATCACAAAGTACCTTTTGTCATTCTACACCATTCACCCACCTGTACAGAGCAGTACATACAAACACATTGTACAATGACTTATGTGCACACACAGACCTCTCTAAAATCAAACCTTTCATGTATGTTGAGTTTAGTCTCTAATACTTTATTAACAAATGTTACCAATCATGTTCACATGTACATCTATTTATAGGATTATGACCTGCGAGTTTGTGAAACACCTATAGCCATCACACAGTAGCAGGAATGATACCCACTTGGCCCGCTTACCAATGCAGCCAACAATTGCAGCAGCAACAGTGGTTGTGACACACAGCTCATGCAGGCAATTAAGGGTACTTCAGCTTCTTCTCAGAGTCATTCTGTGTTACTTACAGTTTTTGAGGATATCACTATCTCTGATCTCCATCGCAAAAAACGTCCACAAATCTGCTCAGAAATCATAGAAAAAAGACCTTGTAGCTTCAGAACTTCCTTGAGATAGTCACATTAAATCTTTCCTTTTTCAGTATCAAAGTAAAATTCAGGTAGTTGCCTGAATTATTGCTTTGTGATTCAATTCACCTCTAAGTGACCCTTTAAAATATTCAAAGATAGTGTATCTAACTTGTAATGTTCAGGAAGATTCAGCTTTTCAAATGCTCTGTGGCAGTCTAATTAAAAATTAAGAGAGGAAAGCGTTTTGTATTTATGCATGAAACCAGAGGTTAAACTAATGGAGAAAAGACAGGGAATGAAAGGAAGGGGTTTTGCTGTGTACATAATGGTGTAAAATGAATTATGTATTGTATAAGAAGTCTTAAAGTCTGGACAGCTTTGAGATCGTTCTCCTGTTGTGTGTGATGTGTTTTTTTCTGTGGTTTTACTTATTGCAGGTCCTGGTGTTCTGCATCAACAGGTGGTCTTAAACAGGGCATCTGCAGTTCCTTCCCACGCTGGCCGCAATTTCCTGGGGCAGCAGGGAGAATCTCCCGGGCAACCTGTGAGTATCCTGAACACACAGAGGGTTTGATGCACAGATGAGAAACTATCAGGAGGAGGTGAAGCTGCAAAAACCATCAAAGCAGCTGTCTCATTTTCTGGTTGTGAATCTTGAAACTCAGGCGCCTGCACAGGGCCCAGAGTTGAGGGCTGGTGTTGACAAAGTGGTGACACCTCACAATGTTCATGAATCTCCTGCAGAAGATGAAGAAAAAGTGTGGTTAGTTAAGTTTGGTCTTCAGGACAGTGTGTGTGTGTGTTTTAGTATATGTGAGTGTTTGTGTGTGTGCGTATGGTAGCTGTATCTGACTGGTTAAGCTTCTGCATTTGGAAACACTCATAGCCATCAGAAACTCAAACTGGAGATCATTCTCTCATTAGTTATATTGTAATTTTAATTTGATGGATGTATGTCTTTTTGTTGGTTTAGCGAAATATGTAAAAGCAAAAGCAACAAAATACCAATTATTTTCTAAAAACCTAAACTTTTTAAAAAACTAAATGTATTTTCACACAATGTCTCGTGCCCGAGTAAACAAGTAAACAACCAGCTGTTCATCACAGATCAGATGATTTTTACACATCATTTGTTGCAGCTCATTCTGGGAGTAAATGCTTCTTTATGAGATATTGAGAGAAAAAAACTGTTTTGTTTCCTGTGTCTGTGTGTTTTTATGCAGATTTACATACCCAAGCCAATACAAAGTTGCACGGTCAATAAACATGACGGACAAGAGGCTGTGAAAGCTCACAGTGCGGCACATATTTTGCACTAGTGTCAGTACCAAAACAGTACATATATAATACCTTGCAAACATTAAAAACAAATGTTTTACCCCAAAACTTATAGTAAAAGTATAGTTTGAATCAGGACCTGTTCGTAAATAAATCTTTGAATACCTAGCCCTACTCTTGTTATTATTGTGCTTTTGAATGTGATTTCAGATGTGGACTGACCTGTAGGAGGATGAGTCCTGGTTGGCTTGTGTCTGGCACACTGCCTGGAGGCGGTAACAATAGGGAGCTCATCCTTCTTCTTGTCGGCTCTTTTCTTCGCTTCTGCTTCCTCCTTTTCTTCAGTGGGAGCTTTGAACCCCACCACGTCATCCACTTTTGACAGGGCTGCGACATGGAGGGAGAAACTTATTATTTAGTTGATTTCTATTCTGTCAGTGATGTGAAATGAATCTTTTACCTCCTGTGAGATTTCTGATTGGTCCTCTGCTCTCTTTTGTTGTCAGCAGCTGGAGCGATTCTCAAGGTCTAATAATACAAAGGCACACTTTTTCTTACTGATAAATATATTGTTAATGTGAAGCAGTGAACCTTCTCCTCTCTGCTCTGCACCTCCAGCAAGTCTTCTTCTCTGGTTGTTGGTCTCAAGCTTTTGTTTTGCTGGCTGGAGCGTTTGAAGAGGGGCGATGCTGCTGACAAACATAAACTCTGCTGGCTATTTTACCGTTAGTGTAATTTAATTGTGGATGTTTTGTGATTGTTTTTAAGGATGAATCACTCTTCAGTTTGCAGTAAACAATTAAGAGGCTACTTAGACAGACCATGTTGGTAGGAGAAGCAGCTGTCTACCTGAATCCCTCACAGATATTTATGGACTCTTTTCTCTGTTGACTAAAAACAAAAACAATTATAAGAAATAAACCACGTAAAGCACATTTTGTATCCAATATCTAAATGCAAATTTTACAAAGAATTAAAATTAGGTTGAAGAAAATCCCCAGTATTTTTAAACCTAGTCCCAGGGACGCTGGAAGTCATTCAGAGATGGGGGTGCTGAGAGAAAGTCTATATCATGACGTAATAGTAAATGCTGTGTAACATTCACAATTGTATTTTTTTGTATTAATTTAACTGGCCAACAGCATTTTACACCAGTTTTAAAACATGTTACACTACAGCAAACAAGCTCATATTGCAATTAATTAATTCCAACATTTTGGAAAATAGATATAGTGTTTAAGATCCTTTTTGTTTAACCAGAAACAAAAAGTCTCATTCAACACCACCCATTCACAGATGCAGGAGGAGGAGCTCTACTGGACCAATTTCAAAACTGTTGGTAAGTATTAGTAATTTGTAAAAAATAAATAAAGAATAATAATAACAAATAGGGCACAGGTTTAAAAATTCAAGAGTTTCCCTTTAATGTGAAGCTCTGGCACTTCCTGTGAAACACACCATGGCTCAACCAAATAGTCTGTGAAGGTTTTCCACCGCAGCAGAAGGAAAGCCTGAGACGGTGACTCTGGTGATAAACAGAAACACAGCCAGTTTTCCTACTGTGAACTCATGTTTGGTATAATCAGACTTCATTAAAAGTGATAGTTTGAAGGGATTAATCTCTCTCTATAGTGAATACAGGATGCACATAAGCACTGTTGTGCTGAAATGATTTGTCAGCTATTTAATTAGTCAACAAAATGACAACAATTTCAGTAAATTACTATATAGTCTAGGATTATTAGGTTAATTGAACAAGTAATAATCAGGTCAATCAATACGTAATAATTGGTTCATCCCATTTGAATAATTAAGGCTACATTAAATATTTAAAGCACCTCTAAGCAATAATGCAAGACAACAGTCCTCAAAAAGATCCTGAATTAGAATCAACACCTCTCCTAGTTTCAACAAAGGTGGGATTTACTGCAGTGCTGTTGGATTATGCTTTATTACTTCAATTCAGGTGTGCCTAATAAAGAAGTATATCATTTTATTAGCCAAAGTCAAGACTGAAGTCTTTACAAGCAAATTACAAGTCACGATATATGTATTTCAGGTCACAGACCTTTACAATGACATGAAATCTGAACATTTTCCTTTCAAAATGAAGTGACAAGACAAACAGAAAGCCCTGTACAATGTTGTGTAATGCTATGTGATAGTGAATGTAATGTAGAAAATCCTTTCTGTCAGAAAAGAGCTGATTCAACGTCAAGCCACAGCCATTGCTGTTGTATTGGATAAAGGTGAAAGGTGTGTTTCCTTCTTCTTATAGATAAATAACATGAACAATATCAGGAACAACTTTCCATTTACCCTAGTAACCCTAGTATAAATTCCATGACATTTAACAAGTGTTTCTATTTGTCTGGTCACTCGGTTCACTGTCTTCATGGGGAACTTTTCTTACCTCACACTTTAGATGGAGCAAAGCCTTCTCTTATTTCCCCACAAATGTTTCAGTCGTGGTTTGATTTATCTGTTAATGATAAAGAAAACTAAAGAAGTTTAACTGTTAATTGATAGAAACATGATGTGCTTTCATAGCTGACATTTGGCTGACTTCAGAGACAAGACTTTCATAAAAAGCAAAACAGGTGAAAGATTGTTTAAGATTGTTTTGTAGTTCTTACTTTGAGAACCAACAATTCATTGTGTTGGTCTTTTCATTTGTTAACCATATGAAAAAATATATAAAATATCATAATAATATGTATCTTTTTAATCAAAAGAAATGCATTACGTGACCAGTACAGTCAAAGTACAAGTCCTACTTATTAGACATAAATAACCATAATAGTAATAATAGTGATAATAATAATAATGAATACATAAAAACAATAACTATGCTATGGTGTATTTATTATAATGATAGTGAAGTTAAATTAAAGTACACTTTAATAAAGCACAGTAAAAATGTATTACAAAGGATTTGAAAAGAATTATACTTTCTAAAAGTAAACTAAATTACCACTATAAGTATTTGCAATTTTGTATACAAAGTACACTGAATACAGCTTAAAATGAACTTACATTAAATTGTACTTTTTTAAAAGTATAATTAAATACACTTCTAATGAACTGAAATAAAAGTACACTTCAATAAAGCATACTAAATTACCACAAAAATATTTATTTTGTATACATTTTAAAAGTACACTTACATACAATTTACAATACACTTACAATAAAGTATATATTTTTAAATACACTGAAATACCACTTTAAGTATTGCGGAGTTAGTATTCTTAATTTTAGTTCATTGAAGTTGGACTTAATTACATTATTTTGAAGTACACTTTTTTAAAGTACATGTTAAATATTGTATATATATTTATGTAACCATATTTTGTCATATATTGGTTACTTAGGTGAGCTAAAGTAACTGAGAATAACTTTGAATTGATACGGGAGGTGATCAAATAGAACAAGTGCTGTTTGTCTGAAATCATTATCCCATTGTTTCAAAAACGACTATAGATTTCTGTTATATCTGCCACCATTGTCATTGCAAATTGCATGTGGGAATGGAAAGCTTGACAGGTGCAACAACAGTAAGTAAGGGTTGTGTGGCTTAGCGAGCAGTCAATTGGTAATCAAGAATGCTGAGGGTTGACATCTTAAATTTCACACTTTAAAATATTCTGTCAGCATTTAGCAGCTCCCAGACCAGACACACACTGAGATTTGAGAACATGAAGTTTGACTTTGGAGAGGTGTAAAAATCATCTTGTGTGACCTCTCCTTGATCTGTTTTTTTGTGCCCTTTCTCCTTAGCCTCCTCATACCTATATACCTAATGAGATCTCCTGCTTTTCAGTCTTAATTACTAGTAACAGTCAGTCAATTCAGAAAGTGTTTTAAAAATCCCAAAACTGTCTGCCTACTAGACTCAAATGATAATCATTGATCATTGTCCTGGCTGCTTTCTGCAGCCAGGCTGAAATTGCCCACAGTGGCTGGCTGGCTGGCTGCTGCTGCTGCAATACAGACCTAATAGAGGGCGGAGACAACTGGAAATGGATTCCCGTAGTCATTTTCCACTGTTTTGTCCACTTACCATGTTGAGAACAAAACGCATACTTTAAAGAATTTAATCAAAAACCCCAGTAACTGGTTAGACAGGAATCTACTGGCACTGCATATAGTGATCTCTCTTTTCTCTCTTTTGTACAATTTGAACCAAAAAACGTTTCCCAAGGCTAAATAACCATGGCAAATGGTGCATAAAGTAACTGAAATGATTTAACAGTATGATTTTCAGAGACATTACAGCATGTAGGCCTAGTTGGAGGTTATAGAAAGCTGTATGCTTAACTAAAATGGTGCAAAAGATACACACATTCTCAATGGAACAGATGTCTGCTGCTGTTTAGTTGTTATTTATGGCTGTTTTGATTTGGCTATATTAAGATGCTTTGCCAGTATTCTTCATCTGATATTCAGTCCACAAAGCAAATTTAGTTGAATTCATTCTTCATAAAAATGTATTTTAAATATTTGTTATCTATTTCATTCTAATTGCAAACAGTCTGTCATTGTTAATGCTGCCCTGGTATAACATAGTTTATACCAGTGTTTCTCAAAATTAGGAACCAAATAATTAAAGTTAAGAATTCAGATGTGTGTGAGTTAGGTGACCCCTGCATACCTTTTCAATGCAAGTTGAGCATACACCAATGAGAGAAATGCCAGAGAAGTGGGTCCCTGATGATTAAGAGCTGCCTCTCTCCTGAGGCGTTTTTGTCTGTAGCCCTGCTACAGATGACAGAGAGAGACGCCAAGCTACTGTTACTGTGTCTGGTTTAGGAGGGTAGACGGCTGCATGCCTTTCATTTATCTTACATATGTATGATTTCATCAGTGGGTGCCGATATTTGATTTCAGCGCTGGTATGACTGTAGCAGCAGAGCTCCAGATAGACTTTTCTTACCATTTGGTTACCACAGCTAGTTTTTCCCCCTTTATTTGGTCATTTAAAATAATGTTTCCCATTGCAGTCCTGAGACTCCCATGGCTTTATAATGAAATCCTAGGGGTCCTGCAAAGTTATCATTGTGTTTTTATTATACTGCATCATATTTAACTAAGATGTTTCGACTGTCCTACATGAGGCTTCGTTAGCTCTACTGAACGGTGAGGAGTCCAAGGCATTTAGACTTTTGTGAGTCTTTGATACCATGTTGTTATTGTTATATAAGTGGTGGCAGTCACTGGAGGCCTAAGAATTGAAGCAGGAATTGTTGTGAAACTGTTGGGAACACAGACACATGGTTGTTGATATTGTTGATGATATGTCAAGGAACAGAAGTTGAGTGAGGTTGAATGAAACTAAAAATATTGTATTATTTGTCTTTAAAAGCCTTTGAGCTTGTTCGCTGATGCCAATTTACTGGTCACAGTTGATGGCTTTGCTAGTTTAAATTTAAGGAAAATAAAATATATTACGGTTGATAGGAAGTGAGAAGGAGGAAAATAATGATATGACAAAGGGTGGAAAAAAAACAACTGCAGAAAAAATGGATCATGCATTGTCAATCTTGTAACCATCAATGTCCTGCATGTCAAAGAACAACAGCAACAGCTGCAATTAGTGTCATAACTATAGAGACCCTTCAGAATTTTGGGGATTTCACACGTGAACATGAATAATTTTGCATGATGGCTTTCCTGAGCCAAGGCGTTCACAGAGATGGAGAAACTGCAAAGGGAAAGTGGGAACCATTTCTAGATATCCACGGGGGAAGAAGAAGTGAGTGAAGAGATGTGGACATTGATATATTGACTAAAACATTCAAATTTGCTTTTGTAATAACTAATCGCTGCCCATCAGCCATCTGCAAAAACAACACCCCTGACACCACAGTAAACGTTTCAGAAGGAGACATTTTCTAGCATTACCCAGTCCAGCCAGGTAATAAAACCTCACAACACACAAGAAGAGGTCCTTGGATTGCTTCAGTAGGACCTGACATTATGAGCCTAAGGGGTCTTCTCCACTCAACTAAATACCAAGCAAGACTGCACAAATTTAACGTTATTTTTTTATGATTCGTTTGTGAATCAGACCACAGACAGAAACCTTGTATGTATGTACCATATAAACTCACTTAAGTGCACTTTGACTCACAGATGATCTTACAATATGTCTGCATTATGTGTGGAAGGTGCAAATCAGTTTTTACTGTAATAATGTATTGTTTTCCGACTCAGGTGTGAAAAGTTCAGCATTGTCAATGGATACAATGAGCACAAGTTTACAGGGTTAAACTTATACATATATATATATATATATATATATATATATATATGTGTGTGTGTGTGTGTGTGTGTGTGTGTTGGTATATGTGGCATAATACTTCTTCTTCAGCTGATTTTACCTTTGACACTCCTGTGTCTTCATACGTTTGCCGGCATATTACAGTTATTCAAAGGGAAGACAGGGGCCTAAAAATATATGCTCTCAGATGAATCACTAACTGTTTTATAATTAATATAAAACATTAAAAGTCAGCATTGTAATTCTAGTTAAGTCATAACATGTTGATATGCCCCTGAGCACCCCTGTTGGCTTCAGTTGATGTGCACCTGACAGCGCTGTCAGCAGAAGTGGCCATCACATCAGCACATGAAGTACCAGAATGTTATTGATATGATTCAAGATTCAACCAAAGAAAAGAGCTGCAGTGTGATGCTTTAAGGACAACACCACACCTAGGGGGATGTCGAGGATTACACTGACTTCTATACACTTTTCATCACCCTTCTCCCTGTTTCATTACAGTTAAGTTGACAGGTCTGCTGTGGGGATAACATAGTTTTTTAGTTGCAAAAGACATTTTAAATGCCATCACTTAGACAGTATGTGTGGGATTGGAGAAGGCTCTTCTTCCTTGGTGTCATGATTTGCCAACTCTAGAAAAAGAGTCAGGTCATGAGTGAATAGTCTCAATGTGGAATTCTTCCATATGAGAGACCTGATGGTGAATGCAAGAAACCACCAAAGAAGTGTATATTTAAACCCAGAAATCCTGCTAGTTGTATATGTGAAAATCACTTCCCAAACTCCCTCCACATGCATTCAGGAGACGCCAAGTGGTAGCCTATGTTCATATTTTTATACAGTCTGTGCTCTCACCACCATTATTTCCCCAGGTACAGTAAATGTAGACACCTCTATTATTCAATTTTAATAGTATAAAATCACCAAATTAGAGCTGCAACCCCTAATTGGTGACTACTTGGAAATCCATGACTGGTTTGATGTCTGTGCCTTAAATTACTCTCCTCCCATGAGCTGAGCCCTCTGTCTTTCTGATGCTCCGTTAAAAGCTTCCTGTACATTATGCAGAGTTACGGGCACCTCTCTGACATATGATAAAAAGCCTTCTCCTAGCTTCTGTGTACATGTGAAAGAAAGAAGAAAGGTTTAAACATATTTTGCTCTCATATGAATCACCTGTGCATTGTTTCATAATTAATTAGTCCATAAAGAGACTCAACAAAAGAAAAGGAAGAGGCAGCATCTTGTGAATCCACTAAGGTAATTAACATCCCTCCCTCAACCTGTAACAATGTAGCTTTCTCCAAATAATTGCCTCCCGCACCCACGGGGACTCAGTGGTCCTGTGTTTGCCTGTTTACACACAGAAAGGTAAGAGTGAGTGAGATATATTTAGACCAGGACTTGATTTCAAAGACTCTGCTGTATTTATCCACCTTGTGAAAAAAGGTGAAACTATACTTCAGTGTGTAAATCTTCCGCCTGTGTGTGTTTGTGGTGGTGATGACCAAAAAATTATTCCAAGATATCTGTATGTCCTTATCATGCATAGAGTATTCCAAAACACCTAATTGTATTGTGGAAAGTACCATGGATGAAATATCACAGGGGCTTTCATGTCCAAATATGTTCATGTATGCAACTATCCTGCCTCTGAAACTTGTATTTGTCAGCAGCCCAGGGAGAGTTGTCAGAATGAAATGGTTTAATGCAAAATAGATGCATCCCCCATGGTTTGTTTAAAATAGCATCAGCAACCATTACCACGTAGAATTCAGCCATGGAGCCAAACCAAGCAAAGATCAAGGGAGTTAGCAAGTTATCATCCTTGCACCGCATTCTCCATTTGGATACACATGGGGCACCACCCACTGAAATATGGCATAACATATTCAATCTAAAAATATGAGCTCCAAAGGAAGATTTGATGTGGACAAATAAAATATTTATGGGTTATTGAAAAAGCTATGCTTTCATATTTCCAAGTTTAATGTTTCTGGGTGCAATTTCTCTATGAATGATGGGACACAAAAAGTGATAATGTATTAACTTGTTTTTTTAACCAAAAAACAAATGTACGTGATGCTTAATGCTTTTTCAATTTATTGGTGAGTGTTAGATGGTATGTTTGTATGGGAAATATGAAGCTGCAGCCAGCAGCTGGTCAAATTAGCTTAGCTTAGCGCAAAGACTGGATACAGGGAAAACTTCTTGCCTTGCACTGTCAAATGGTAACAAATTATTTGGCACATCACATCTCATTTGTTAAATTAGTAGAAAGTGTAAAAACATAAACAATATTGCTGCACAGGCATGAGAGTGGTATCTATCTTCTCATCTATGTTATTTTCAAAAATGTCTAACCTTTAATATTGCACAAAATACCAACATCTACAGGTAAAAGTCCTTCAAATGTAATTGTAAAATGGTGCTTGATGTACATTGAGCTGTCTTACCCAACACTCAAGAGTCAGATTTGAGTTTCTTACCTAAATCCCCTGCCAACCCTTACTATGCACAAGTAAGAGTGAACAGTCAAGGTCAATAGCCGATAACACTCTTAACCTCAGAGTGACCTCAATGCGCCTTGTTTCACTTGAGGGACCTCGCTGCGGTGGAGGCAATTTGTCATGTTTGTGATGTAACCGGCAATTACCCTGCATCCTTATAGGCATCATGTATCATTGACTTGCAGCAACTATCAGTGGACCTCACAAATCCCAGCTGATCCAAATAGGCCAAACATAGCCATTACATTAGAGTTTGACTTCAAATATGGAGGGTTTTTTTTTCTCAGAATAGAGGAATTAGGAACACAGACTGGAGAGAGTATATTCAGCAGCACACCATAACCTAACTGTGACCATCAGAGATTTTTAAAAAGTCTAATATTGAGTCTTTCAAATTTGGACCCACAGGGCTCAGTATTTGGTCAATAATTCATTGCTCTAAGTCATTACATTTTTAATATTTTATTACTATCGCTTATGATCCCCAAAATAAGTGTAACCATCTTTTTATTGAGCTGCTGTTGATTAAGAAAGAAAGAAGATGATAGGCCCGACATGCTAATTATACACTGGCAATAAACTCGAGCAATTAAATGTAGGAGGGAAATCCCGACACCGTTCTTTTCTTTCACACCTTCACACAGTGCCTCATTCCTTCCTTCCTCCCATACATCACCTTCACATATGGGTCTAAAGTGGGTCAGCCCAATCTTCCCTTGCTCAGTGGAAAAGAGCATCCACATTCATCATTGTGGTGTATGGTCTTTGTTTCTAGACAAAATTATCCCTAAACAATGGTGCTTGCACAAAGATTTCTTTGGCTTTGGAGTGTTTACAGATTGTAGGATATATAAATGCCCAGCTCAGAGTGAACTACTTTTGACTTTTCTGCAGATTAAAATGGAAAACGTCCACTGGCAAGTTGTAAGATCCTTAAATTCCACCTTTCTTGATTTATTTGTGGTTGGGTCACTAAAGCATACATGCATTTGAAGCAATACCATGAACATCTTGTTGTAATATAATGCAATCTAAAACATCAACATTAGCGGCTTATTCACAAATTACCATAGTGTTGAATTGACTCCTTGGTTTGCATCTGTCTGTACATCATGTCCACCCAATATCACTGTGGTCATTAGCAAAAGTCTAATGGGATTCTTCCTCTGGATTGATGCAGAAAACAACAAACAACAAAGGCTTGATAACACTTGTTCAACAACATAATCTTCACCATTGATCAACACCCATTCAAAAAAAACATTGAGTTTGAGAAGATAGAATCTTGCAGACCCAGGGCACTTTGAGTGTTCTTTAGATGTGTAAACTATGACACACTGTTTAATGTTATCTAAAACTATAGCCATAGAATGTAATACTAATGAATACATAATAATGTTTTTCATTTTAAACCCACCTTCACCCCCCTCTTATAGGGGGATAACTTTATTCAGTCTTACATAGACAAAGCTATCTGCCTTAGTCCAGTATAGTTTTCAATTGAAATGTGAAGCTAGTATTATCATTTTTGTTGCAATTGTATCCCTTTTAATTTAATCCCACAGCACTTGCCAGTACATTGCTTTGAAAATGTATATTGTTCAATTTCTAATTATTAAATACTGAATCTTGATGACTGATGTCAATATCAGTATTGCAGACTGTGCAGAATGCATGGTGGGGAAGTCTGGAGTTACACAGACATGGCATCTCTCCCGGAATTTCTGCGGTGCATTTTTTATGATCTACTTCTTTCATAACGATTACGGGTTTGGCTGTGTGACACACACAAAATGTATGGTCAAATTTTATGTAATTTGATTTATTCTTTTTTTTCGCGTTTTGGAGATGATTCTGTCTTAGTTAATACCAACAATTAATAACGTCTGCTGTACACTTCAATGTTGCCAGCAGGAGGCAGTGT
>JAVQJL010061181.1:0-10778 GCA_036024295.1 Nannoperca obscura | reverse complement strand
GCGAGGCGAAAAAGCAGGTGAGCGATACTTATCTGAGGCGGCGGGTCTTCCTCGGCAGACTCCCGCAGGGAGACTCCCTTGTCTTTGCAAATCGGAGTCTTCGCATGAGGAGGCTGCCGCTCCAGTTCCTGGGGCTGATTATATAGGCTGATGGGCCACTTAGCTACTACATATAAATCAATACGTTTAACAAAATATGATCTATTGTGCTACTCAACAGTATATTATATAATATATGTTAGTTTCATCTCGACCTGCACTAAAGATCTTTACACATTCAGTTACAATACTCTATATAATAATAATAATACAATCCTGCATGATAAATACTTTTACTTTTTTATACTTTAGGTACATTTTGTAAGTAGTTTACCAGTTTTATTGTTATTTTTCTATATCCAGACATTGTAATCATATATGATAACCTGTTGTCTAGCTTTGTGGCAGAATAAAGAAAAACTGTAATTCACTATTTTTCCTTCTCCCATCGCTGTCAACCTGATTCCCTTTTCAAAGCCGAAAACATGAGAGCTAAAACATTCAAAATTCTGCTCTGACCAATACTGACTGGTATAAAAACCCTGTGATAAATTGACTAGGACATTAACGCAATTACTTACAATCAACAGACAATCAACATAACTCGATGTCATAACATTGATCAACACCCTGCAACCTTCACAATCAGTTTCCAGTGAACATTATTTGTAGCATGCTAAGATGTAAAGTACATCAAAATATGTTCTTAGATTAACCTCCACTGTATCAACAGGTACTGGAGAGAGCGGAAAGAGTACCTTCATCAAACAAATGAGGATTATCCATGGAGGAGGATACACAGACGAGGACAAGCAGAGCTACGCCAAACTGGTCTTCCAGAACATCTACATGTCCATGCAGGCCATGATCCGAGCCATGGAGGCACTTAGTATATCTTTCTCTGATCCCCAGAACAAGGTACAGACCTTTTGCTACCTATACTTATTTTTGACTCTGGCGTCCAGGTTCATTTTAACTCATTCATTTGATTCACGTTCTTGTTTAGTACCTTTTAAACTGTCCTCACCCCACATAAATGGTATCCTTTTTCTTTCAGCACAAAAATATGAAGTTGCCATGAACCCAAAATACAAGAAAAATGACACAGGCACCTATAAAAATGTACAAATCTTTAGTGATAATCATTCAAAATATCATCATTGAACAATTCAAGGTTGTAAAAAATATTGTTTCACTATTTATACACAAATGCAGAAGAAAACTCGTTTTTGTGCCTTTTTCATTGAACATCTATGTGTGCCATTGTTAATCACTTAAAATGTTAATAATTCACAGTTTTGAAAATGTGAAAATAAAAAGATACTGCCCTCACATCAGCAATTTCAACTGGTGTTCTCCCCTTTTCTCTTGGTGATATTTAAAGTAAATTTGTATACTTTACGTTTCTTTTGCATTGAAGCTCCTACAATTAGTAATCTTTTACATCATCGTGAAATCAAAATGATTTATGGTATGCTTCGGATCAACAGGGATGTAAAATATATGTGAGTTGTAGTTAATAGTCTAAAACATGGAAAAAACTCTAAGCTATATTCTCATAACACCACAAAACATCAGGATATAAATGTAATTTCTAGGAGATGGGGTTGGAGGCGTGTTATGCATCCTACCCTATCTCTGTCTCTGCTGTGTGAAAATAAAAATCTAAACTTGTTTGCTGTTGCTTTCCTCTCCTTGATCTGTTTTCCACATAGTAAGAGAAGTTGGGGACATGTGGGATGGACCATTTTCCAATTGTCTCTGTGTCCGTCTGTGTGTCTATAGAGCCATGCAAACTCAGTCCTGGAGGTGGAGGTGGACAAGGTGGAGGAGTTCGATCAAAACCTTGCGGTGGCCGTCAAGAGTCTGTGGGAAGATGCAGGAATACAAGAGTGCTACGACCGGCGCAGAGAATACCAGCTGTCTGACTCCACCAAATAGTGAGCACGAGACGTTTTTGTTGCTCAATAATATTTTCTGCCAAATAGTTACAACAGACATTACAGAGGGTAGACAAAATTATTACAATTACAATAATTACAATATAATGCAAAGTCATGCCTCAACAAAACAGCATTTGGTCTAAAAATATTAAACAGGTCGGTTCAACACCTCAGTGCTCTCAATGCTTCCAGTATTATACTCTTAAGTGTTTGTTGCAACGCTATAGTATTGAATTGTATTATAATAGACAGGGCTGCAGCCTCCATTAAAGACACTGGGGTTATGACTTCAGAATTGTTTCATGTAACTTTGTGGCTTTTAGCAAACTGTCGGGTTCTGCTGAGTCCTACGTTTTCAGATTCACAGTATTCAAATCTGACTACAAAGTAATAAAATATTCAGTATTTCTCCACCAGAATATTTTCAGGCTTTGATCATTAAGGTTTGGGAAATACAATTTATAAAAATGACCACTGAGCGGAAAACTAGAGACTCTCTGTTTAGTGTATAGGTAGGGTTATATTAGGGAGATTGGACTCTTGACCTCTGTCTAGCTATGGTCACCATCATAGGTGTCCACCCTCTGTATTTTACTGTGTCAGGAGGTGTCTCTTCTGATCACAAAGATGAGCACCTGCTGATAGAACAAGAATCAGCATTAATAAAGTTGTTTTTTAGTAGTGAAGCTACTGATGATCCAAATAAAGAAGGTTGCTATTTTTAGCAATGCAAATACACTGTAAACTAAAATACACTGTATTTGTACTGTTTTTGTATTTTGTGTTATTGTAAAACTCTTTCTTTTATTTAGCTATCTCACCGACCTGGATCGACTTTCTCAACCCTCTTATATACCTGACCTGCAGGATATCCTCAGAGTCCGAGTGCCAACCACGGGTATCATCGAATACCCCTTTGACATGGAGAATGTCATCTTCAGGTGAGACATAACATACCAATATGAAATAGTTGAAGTATGTTGCATTGGAACTGGCCATACAGCACAGGTAACCTTTGACGTCGCATACCTTTCCTGTTGTTGTTGGGGTTGTCTGTTACGGCAGGATGGTGGATGTAGGGGGTCAGAGGTCGGAGAGGAGGAAGTGGATCCACTGCTTCGAGAATGTCACCTCCATCATCTTCCTGGTGGCGCTAAGCGAGTACGACCAGGTCCTGGCCGAGTGCGACAATGAGGTGAGAATTCAGCTCAGCAGGAGATAGCGTTCCAGATGCTGAGCCCTTGAAATGCGTCTTCATTGCTGCCCCTTTCTCTGCTGCGATTTTATTTCAGAACCGTATGGAGGAAAGCAAGGCCCTGTTCAAAACCATCATAACCTATCCCTGGTTCCAGCGCTCCTCTGTCATACTTTTCCTCAACAAGACAGACATCCTCAAGGAGAAGATCATGTACTCTCATGTAGCCACCTACTTCCCTGAATTTACAGGTTAGTTAGTAAGTTAGTTTGAATAATCATCTTGAAGACATATGTAGGTACATCCGGTAGGCCCAAACCTCTGATGAGACAGAAGCCTGTGTAAAATTAAGTGACGTGCCTTTGCACATTTTGCATTTGAACCTTAACTGTTTTAAACAAATTGGTAGATTAAGGTTAGAGGTGAGATTGCTTTTGCATTTTGGGGTCTTAAAGGACAGAAGGAAGAAAATTTATGCCGCACGTGTTAAAGAGAACAGAGGCGTTATGCACAGATCTTGTGATAAACTCGTTTGCCAGTTTATTAGGAACACCTAGCTAAAACTACTGTTGTTCAACAACAACTACAGGCTCCGAAAAGGTTTGTACAATTGAATCAACACCTCTCTAAAAGACTTTAAACTAAAACGAAACATTATTATCTTCATTAAGGACTGTTGTATTAAACTGCATACATTTTAGCTAGGTGTACCTAATATATTGGCAACTGAGTGGTATGTGGCACGTGATGTAGAAAATGTGTCATACAAATCACTGGAAATGTGTATTCAAAGATTATTCCTTCAACACACTCATGTTTTTGAAAAGATACGTTGTGCACTCAGGAACAGCAGGCATATTTGGTTTCTCATCATATTTGTTAATCTTTTAGAGAACAGACTTGACTAATATTTTTTGAATATTTCTTAAACAAAAAAAACAATTACTTTCAATGTTGAATTTCCCCAAAACACATTGAAATGATATCAACCCTGGATTGCAGGACCTCAGCAGGATCCTACAGCAGCTCAAGAATTCATCCTGAAAATGTACCAAGAACAAAACCCGGACAAGGACAAGACGCTGTACCCACACTTTACCTGCGCCACAGATACAGAAAACATCCGTTTTGTCTTTGTGGCCGTCAAAGACACCATCCTCAGACACAACCTGAAGGAGTTCAATCTGGTGTAAAGAGGAGCAGGAGGACAGGAGAGGAGATGAAGAGATACAAGAAGGTAGAAGGAAAGACACGAGGAGAGCCGAGATATGATAATGATGCTTTTTCTTTCTGTCTAAACACAGAACAATTTGATTTGACATAGCTCCTCCCTGTTTACACAACCACTGAAAAGATTCTTGGTTTCTTTAATCCAAAGGTTTAAATATTTTAGGTTTTCATCTCGTGTGCCCGTAAAAATCCAGCCAAAGAGAATATGAACATGTGACAGACAGACCTAATCCACTGTTTCAGACAGCAACCTTGCTGTCTGAAATGCAATTTTTTGTGTGTTTTGTGTTCTTTGTAGTTTCAATTTCAGCCTTTCTAGAGATGTACTGTAAGAAAATGATACTTTGCAGTAGAAGTGAGAATGCGAAAATTTGTGTTAACGAATATCATTGACCTATTGTGTGGGCTACTTATTTATTGCTTCTTAAAATACAATAAATCAGAAATAGGATCCAAGTGCTTTAACCGATATACAAGTTCAGCTCGTGCATTAGCTGTAAAGTTTAGGCCTTGAGTTTTGTGATGTGATGTTCTAACACTGAGCCAACTTTGCCTGCTTCTGCATCCAAGCACCTTATTTACTGACAGACTGTTTGTTTTAGATGTTAATAATAAATAAAACGTTACACAACGGTTTCTTCTCAGGAGAAATGGAAATTATATTTATGGTTATTTTCAATAAACAATTATACACTCACCGACCACTTCATTAGGTACCCTTTTGCCTTCGGATCTGCCTTAATTCTTCGTGGCATAGATTCAACAAGGTGCTGGAAACATTCCTCAGAGATTTTGGTCCATATCGACACGACGGCATCACACAGTTGCTGCAGATGTGTCGGCTGCACATCCATGTTGCGAATCTCCCGTTCCACCACATCACAAAGGTGCTCAGGATTGAGATTGAGATTGAGGATTGAGATCTGGTAAATGTGGAGGCCATTTGAGTGCAGTGAATTCGTTGTCATGTTCAAGAAACCAGTTTGAAATGATTTGAACCTTGTGACACGTTATCCTGCTGGAAGTAGCCGTCAGAAGATGGGTACGCTGTGGTCCTAAAGGGATGGACATGGTCATCGACAAAACTCAGGAAGGCTGTGGCGTTTAAACGATGCTCAGTTCGTACTAAGAGGCCCAAAGTGTGCCAAGAAAATATCCCCCACACCACCACCAGCAGCAGCAACTGGTGTGTGATCTGTAGCCTCAGTTTCCTGTTCTTAGCTGACAGGAGTGACAACCCAGTGTGGTCTTCTGCTGCTGCAGCCCGTCTGCTTCAAGGTTCAGCGTCTTGTGCGTTCAGAGATGCTCTTCTGCGTGCCTCGGTTGTAACAAGTGGTTTTTTGAGTTGCTGTTGCCTTTCTGTCAGCCTGATATACAGTGGATATTTTCTCTTTTTCGGAACATTCTCTGTAAACTTTAAGAGATGGTTGTGTGTGAAAATCACAGTAGATCAGCAGTTTCTGAAATACTTAGACCGGCCCGTCTGGCACCAACAACCACGCCACGTTCGAGTCACTTAAATCACCTCTGTTCCCCATTCTGACGCTCGGTGTGAACGTCTTGACCAGTAGTAGCTGCCATGTGATTGGCTGATTAGAAATTTGCGTAAACGATCAGTTGAAGAAATAAAGGAAGAGAATACTGAAATTTGAAACACATTTTATTAATTTTTTTAAACAGTAGGGGGGAATTGAGCCACCGCAGTGAACATGTTTCTCCCCAAAAACATAAATGACAAGCATTACTGGCAACAGACATATTTAGTTGTATTGAACTGCGATGCACCCCAAACCAACAGCAAACCTTTAAAATATGTCAGAGTAAACATACTGATACTAATTAGCATTCATTTCCTTTAAATATACTTTTCTCTGCATAATTCATCAACTTAGTTGGCATTGCATATGTGTGGTATAAAAACATAAAAATCACAAAATTACAATCTGTAACACCATAGTAGTCTATTGTGTGAGGATGGATATATACAGATACTATATTAGATCAATATACAGCAGAGTGATACATGTAAATACAGTATAAAAATAACATGCGTCTCTAAATCCCACACTGAACTGTCTGCCTTGTGCAGAAATGTATAAAAAAAACAGGACAAATAGAGTTAGAGAGAGTAAAAGAAAACAGAGGTTTTTGAATAGTTATAAAGCCATACTCAAATGTTTTATTTATTTCCCTTTTATATAATCCAGTGAAATAAATGGTGTACAACATTAACTGTGCTACAATAATTATGGTTGATTTGGCATCAGTGTTATTCAAGCTATTTTCCACCATGTCTCTTGCCAGCTGTTAGCACTGTAGCTTCTACAGCAAAACACAACTTGAAATATGGTCAATAAAATGGAATGAAATGAGCGACTTAATGTGCTTTTGATTGAGTATCGGAGACTAAAGGCCTAGCAAATTGAAAATCCTCCAATTTGCCCAGCATTTCAGACCCAAGCAGACAGTGGTAAGATGTATTTGTAAACTCAAGACTCAGCGTTACTTTCCATAAAAGAGATCATTACAAAACAGTTATGCGTGTGCATTCAGAGCGAAGAAAGTGAAACGACGTTTGGTTCGATGCGTCCTGAGCATCTGGGGTAAAATGAATGTAAGTAAGCCGTCCATTTATAGCACTTTTGTAGGCATGCACACGTACAAACTCAGTCTCTCGCCCCTGACACACACTAACAGTCACCATACAGCATTGTTTGTTTTGACCACCGCTCACAGATGGAGGTAAAGAAATGTGGCATGCAGTAAAGAACAAAGGCACTGACACACACCCACTTAGTGTGTGTGTTTTCTTTTTCTTTCTTTTTTCCATCACTTCTCGCTCCGTGTGACGCGTCAGTATTTGGGTAAACTCTCTCTTGCATCTTCCAGTTTGGCAAGAACCCACTGAAAATAAATTAGAACCAGAATTTGAACACATTTTAGGGCAATCATTTACTGTGACTGCAGGCTGGACACATGATGATGCAAGGAAACACGGGGAAAACAAGTGCGCTCATATCAGTTTTATAAACAGTCAGGTATTTCTCATTTGTATAAATAAAAAAAAATGAATATATATATTTATATATAAAACGTATAAATAGCAGAATCTTAAAGTCCAAATCATCAACTTACCTTGGCTATCTCAGGGGTTTTGAAGTTTATGATCTTCCCAAACTCCTTGGCATGGAAGACGGACTTTACTCTCTCCTGCAGTTACACAAAACCAGGAATCTATTGCAATAACCTGCTAAACATTTGTTTAAAACCTGCAAAACATTTCTATTCTATTCTATTCTATTTTTGGAATTTCAATTGCAGGAGTTAGCTTTTGTACCTTGGCCTCAATGCGAAGTCGTCGGTTCTCTACAATCGTTGGATCCTTGGTGAACTCTTCAAACAGATACTGCCACTCGCAGGTCAGCTGGCCAAATGTGCCTTTGGTCACAAAAAATATTCCCCTGGAAAACAGAACACATGACGAGTTAGGAAAAGCTACAAATATCTTTCTTATCTTTGAGGACTCCACAGGTAAAGCAGACACAAAGATACACGGGCGGGTGGTTAACTGACAACTGGACACAGAGACGAAGAGTGAGGCACACACATAGATAATAATCAACATAATCACACCGGACCGCCAATAACAAGATCCAAACGTGTTGGGAAAAATACAAATGGATACTGTAGTTTATTTATTTTAGCTGCTTTTAATAAAAAGCACAAACATATTATATATAATTTATCATATCTCAAAAATGCAATAGTCTTTACACCTGATTAAAAAACATACAGTAAAGATGATCTGGGATATACGGATTTCAAATATTCAAGGGTGTTTGTGAACATCATCGGAAAACAACATATTGAATATGAGAAAGCAGAAGAGCTCACCTCTTGGTGATCATGAGGAAGTCGGACTCATTGACTTTGGCATGAGCAAAGTATCTGTACTTGGCGAAACGTCCGTTCTCAATTTTCTGAAGGGAGAGGGAGAAAGTGAATATTTAAACAAACCCTAAACACTCAGTGTCTGAATTAAAAGTGTGAATGCTAAGATTCCCAAGTTCCATGACAATATCCGTACAAGTGAGTTCAAAAACATTTTCAAACGACAGCTCGAGATACCGTGGAACTCAAAAAGAGTGAATGAATATTTGCACAAAACGTCCCTCAAAATGAAAGTGGAAGATGTTGTGGGGTGATGAGGAAAGATGGGATGAAACAAAGACAATGGCAGGTAGAAGTTTCAAACGTGAACATTTTATTAAGAACAAAAGGGCAGTGAATGACAGAATGATAACACAGAAATCATTATTAAAAGAAAATAGACACAACTGTCTCTATGGTTGTGAACGAATATCTAAACAATGAGAGGAAAGGTTTCATTTGTGGCTCGTGAGATAAATGATGAAGAAAAAGAAAAGGAAGAAGTAATGGACTTAAATAATGAAAGATAAAGACACATCCAGTCAATAAAACAACAACAAATCAAAAACACATAAAACTTTTTTTTTTGGTTTGTTCTTCTTCTAAAAGTGAACTCCTAACTGACAGACAGCAGGCAGACAAACTCCAGCACAGACTACCGACAAAAGCACCGACGCTACACTACAGCTGTCGCTTCTAGCTTCTAGCTTTTAGCTTTTAGCTTCTAGCTTTTAGCTTCTAGCTTTTAGCTTCTAGCTTCTAGCTGTTTTCCCCATCACCCTCATCCTCTGAGCCAGTTCTACGCCATTCACTGTAGGCCAATCTCCTCTGTGGACATGACAAGAGAAGAAGAGTTGAGGTCAGGGCACAGAGAACATAAACACCTGTTTCTACCCAGAGAGCTACTCAGGCTCACCGCGGTGTGTGGAGTGAGGTCAGGGATTGTTTGAGTTATAGTCAAGTAAAATACATGTTCATTTCACTCTCGACTACATCAGACAATTTTCATTCTTTTATTTTCCTCAAAGTTGCTACAAGTTGGTCCTTCAAATCTCTAACTGCACCACTACCTGTTGTAAAAGGGGTACAACAATAAGTGTATATGATATATCTGATCCGGAATTGCTCCATTTAACATAGTAAACCAAAGTACAAGCTCTTGAAAACACTGAACACAAAAACATGGTAATGCCTTGGGATGGGGAGAAGCTTAACACCCTAATGATGTCATTTAATTATCTTATGTTCTTATAATATGGCTTGAGTTTCCCAACCCAAAGTATTAAGTAAATAAAATTTAGTCACAATGTATATGAAGCCTATTTAACCAGCTACAACGGAAACAGTGATTTGCAGTTGTATTATTCTCATCATTAGTCCTAATTTGGCAAAAGGGGAGTAATCTAACAAAAGTCACTAACACGTCTCTATACACAGAAACCTAGCCTAAAGGTCTAAAGGTGGTGAGACAGACAGGTGACAAAGGAAAGGAAACACCTGAATAAAATGAGTGGAGAAACATAATGAATGCAGGTGCTTCTACGCAGCGCATGAGACATCACAGAGTGGTTTGATGAGAACGAAAATGACGTGAATCGTACGCGGTCACCAGATCTCAACCAAACCGAACACCCGGGGAGGTTCAGAAAGGTGCTCTCCATCACCGTCATCAAAACACCACATGAGAGAACATCTTTTGGCAGAATGGTGTTAATCCCTCCAGCAGAAGGTATCTCACTGAGGCACTTTCATTTGTCACCTGTCTGTAAATTATAAAGGGGGATCCTACACGTAGCATCTTGACTATCAGCCAAACGGCGCAGCTCTGACCTGATACTCGTAAGCACAGACTTCAACCCACTCTATCCAGCCCGACAGCTAGATAATGGCAGCACAAAAAAGTCACCCACAGGTTAAAGCCTGTGTCTTTAAATGATGCCGAACTGAAACGCTAAAATCAGGACAACCCATCATTTGCCAAACAAAATTAACGTAACTCATCACAAGGAACTAAACCAATCATATTATTTGATTAATAGTATGGAGCAATAACAAAAGGTGAGGTAGCTTAGGTAGCTGAATTGCTTTGTAAAGATCTAAAAACTGCTAAAACGAGTAAAAAGATAACTAAATGAAGCAGACTGACGGGAGGATGGTTTATAAAAAAGGTGTTCCTGAATGAAATGAATGTCTGTGTGCACGTACTCTTGCGCACACAACTCTACTAGCAAACCTGGGCAACTTGTTTAGAGTGCATAACCAATGCATCCCATAACTCAGAAATGGAAAATGGCAAAAAAAAAAAAAATATATATATGTATATATATGTATATATATGTACACTACCGTTCAAAAGTTTGGGGTCACCCAAACAATTTTGTGTTTTCCATGAAAAGTCACACTTATTCACCACCATACGTTGTGAAATGAATAGAAAATAG
>JAVQJL010061176.1:0-17680 GCA_036024295.1 Nannoperca obscura | reverse complement strand
TGTTGTTGTGTGTGTGTGTGTGTGTGTGTGTGTGTGTGTGTGTGTGTGTGTGTGTGTGTGTGTGTGTGTGGTCAGGTCAAAAAGAAAAGTGACATAGACACATATGAATTTTTAATCTGTTGCTGTCAACTCTCAATATGAGATCCAGGCAGGAGAGAGAGCAGGAGGAAGTAGAACATACAGTAGTAACAAAGCAGTAACAATAATGGTTACTATATATGTGTATAAATATATTTACATATATATTTGCAGCCATTTGGCATCATGACATGGAGTTCAGTCTTTGTTGACAATGCCCAAATCACTGAACCTTGAACACCATAAAAAATGGGGAGGAAAATAGATCACACACACACCTTGTAACCAAGATATTTGTAAGCATCATTGTATTCATTAAAGAACTAAACAAAGGCCTCTTAATCAATACAAGATTTCCATATCCCACGAGGGTTGTGCAAGTCTCTGGAGGGTAAAAGAGCGTTTTTTTGACATTCCAGTGCTGTAATACAATCCTCAGGGCCATTAAAAGAGCTGCTTTTCTCAGGAGTCAAATTGGTAGTGAGACAACTAGCCATAGATATTATATCTGACAGACAGGGTTAAGGGCTACTATGTTTCAATGAGTAATTTGCATCTAAACTTCTCCAATCATGTCAAGCACAGTTGCAAAGAAAGTCTTGCTATTTTACAACTTCTGATCTAATAATAATTTTATAATTGATATGTGTATATGTTGAAATCCTATAAACCAACCCTGTATGACCTATATAACCTCAGAAAAATCCACCCATCACCCCTTTTAGAGCCCATAAAAATTGGCTAGTTGTGAATGTGTCATCATGTTCAACAAATATCAACCAATTACTGGAAATGTAGCTGTAGCCATTATTCAGCTGTTTGTCAATCCAGTTGATATGATTTCTCTATTTTCTGGTTTGGGCTGAACAAATTCCTCCCAACCTATCATCAATACAGTCTTATCTGAGCAGTTTCTCCTGCCTGGGTGCGGGTCTGATTTCTTATTTTCTTGCTGCCCTTTGGCCATAGAGGTGTGAATAGGGTCAAATAAAACCAGATTGGACAAGTTATTCACACAATATCTATGGTTTATCCCAAACGTTGCACAAAAATGTCAATTCTGTCAGTTGGGGTCACCTTCCAAACCCTGATTATATGCTGCCAAATTTATTGCACCCCACTGTACCTATGCAATTCCATGCACTCGGCATTCTGCTGTCATTCATTGGCTGCATGTGGCAGTGATGAAAGTAATGTGGACACTACTGCTGATCAATAAAAAAATGTACATGTCTAGAACTTAGGAGGCATTCTGTAATGAAATCAATAACTGTGCTTGGCTTCTGGCATTAAGATCATTGACCAGGCTGTTATTTAGTCATTGTTGTCCTACACCAGCCGCATAACCTGGCTACCATAAGAAATCAATGGCAGCATATTGCAGCCAGCGTCCCAATTACTGGCAGGGTTGGCGAGCAATCAATGCAGCTTTTTGCCATTGCCACTCCTTGTGGGAAATCACAGGACATTATTTTTCTTGGGGACTTTGCTGTGCAAAGGATGATGCCTGGCTACTGATATTAAGGTTCCATCTGAGGTGAATAAAGCAGGATGAAAAGTGATATTTTGCTGCCAGCCATTGACATGTGTGATCATAATGTATTCATCCGGCAGCCCATGACCAGTAAATAAATCCATTTCAAATAGTAAACTGGTTACTGCAGAGAAATTAAATGTTACTGCCAAAAATCTTTATATCTCCTCAGCTGTCACACCAAAATACAAATGCATGCTCTGCAGACAGGCCTTGTTCAAACCTACAGAACCAGATTGGATTGGCTGTATTGATTAAAACTGAAGCAAATCTATTCCGTCAGATGCACGTGAGATGGACAACTGACAGATGCAGCTGAAGCGCCTCCTAGACAACCCTTCACAGCATAGAGCAGAGGGGAAATGAGAGGAATGAGAAAACTAACATCATCTGTGGGCATGTCACCTGTCATTAGCATCATGCTTCCACATGTATCAGCATGTCAAATCATGGGAAACATGCCTTGGGCCAAATAGACACATTATCAACATCCTGCTTTTCTTAGGCAGGCATTGCACACTCATTACAAACTGTGACTCCCCCCCAAACAGATATATACCCTCCCAACAAAGTGACTACACTGGGTTTACTGGGATGTGGCAGGGAGAAGGGCTGGTGAACAGGGAGAAATAACGAGCTTGGGCTGTTTTGTGCACTCTTTTCAAAGCACCCCATGCTGGCAAGACATGACTCTTTGTTCAAGCTTAGACTGAGTGTTTCAAGCACCTGGCTCTCAAAACACACCAACATGACGCACATTTGATTAAAGGGAAATGACAGCAATGTTTGAGACAAAAGTGATCTTCACTTTACACAGCTGATGTCTAGCCACAGTCTGGAGAAAGAGTGTTCACTGAGCTTTGATGGAAGGATAAAGAACAGAGAGAAAAGAGACTGGGTACATTGAAAACAGCAGTGGAATCCACTGGGGGGTGGGGGAGAATTAGGGGGCACAATTGTTTTCGTGAGTAAAAATGCATTTCCTGATATCTTTCCTGACTTTTTCTGTCCCCAAATGGATGTGACCTCAACAAAAATAACAAACGTATAAAGTGTATTATATAATGATATAGTTTAATGTTATATTTGTAAAAGGATGGAGGGAGCTACAAATGTACTGTATGTACATATATTTATTTTTGTTTATAATTAAAAAATACTTTAAACTTATCTTTCTGAAAAATGTCCAGCAAGCCCATCTGCAGAAAAACTGCCAATAAAGGTTTAAAGCTGGCCTAAGCGTAAACATTTCTAAGCAAAAGGTAGTGACCGTAAAAGTGTTTCAGCTTTTCTGAGTGCTGTAAAATCAGGACTACAGTGATTTCTTCCTCATACACCCTCCTCTAACCACTGACTCACCCAGTAGCAGGCTTCAAAAAGTCATCAGTGCTGCATTATTCCCCTGTGGTGTGACATGGCAAAGGCACAAATTAGTCATGGGAGAGTTTCAAGTCTTAAACTCTTTATTATTTCCAATCATTAAGTATAAAATTGTAAAGTACATTTTCTCAATGTCAACAGACAAGTGGTGGCTGTGATGCCAACCTGACAGTGTGATTTGAAAAATAATTATTTCTTTCTCTACAGGCCAATGATTGTTGATGATTATAATTGTTTTCATGTAAATAACAATTCAACCCTGCGTAATGTTATTTGACCTCCTGAAATGATTATACATTTGAGTAAATTGACATATCTTACACTGCCTGCCTTGAAAACTATACTCCCTAGTTCTTTTAAAATATGCTCCCAATTCATTCTTGGTTTTGAGACTGTTGAGAGTTGTGAACTGTCTTGAGTTCTACAGCAAAATACCCTCTCAGATGCACATCGGCAGTCTGTCTAAATAGATCATTGCAGGTTCTCTGACCTGTGTCAACAACAGACCTGACAAAGGTTGAATGAGGGTCTGATGACTTGGGGATGGTCACTTCTTTAAATGTATTGATTGACACAGGATGGACTAAAGCGTAGTGCAGCAGCCCACAAGCACAGTGAACATTGCCTGCTGTCATTTAGAATGATATAATGAGTGGAATTAAAAATGCATAGATGTACACACTCCATACTCTCTCTTGAATATTTCAGTCCTTAGAAAAAGCAAAGCTCCAAACTGATTTTTACAAAAATGCATAAGTAGAAAACACAATATTGAAATACTTATCTCTGTTGGCACTTTTTAATATTCAAACCACTAAATGATGTAGCACATGGGATATTAACATTGCATTTAAGTGACCATATAAGAGTATTGCATAATCGACATAATCAAGTGCCTATACATGTCTCAAGGCATTAGGAAACTAAATAGCTGGTTAAGAGCTACATGAAAACCAGGAAGATCCTGGAGAACAAATTATACATGAAGTCTCTTTTGCTTCCTTTGTTCATTTTTATGTCCCCATTTAAGACCATGTCAAGAACAACAAGTCCCAGGTGAACTTGAAAATTAAGACCAACACATTTTAACTCCAAGTCCTAAGTTTCAAATCCTAAGCAAATGTCATCTTAAAATGTTCAAGACAGTTAGCTTAGCAAATTCACAGACAATTATGGATGCTTTGCTGTGGCTCAGGAGGTAGAGACGTCTATTTAAAAAAAGTGTACCTGGGCAAGACAGTGAACCCTAAGGCCTTGTTCAGACTGCCAACCTAAACCTGTTTTTTGGCATATCCAGATTGAATCCAGATAAAATCATTAACACAGCAACCCAGGGAGCTAGGTTGGTGACACACAATCCGATCACTTGCAAATGACACTGCAGACAGTCTGTCTTAAAGATCTGATTTGAGAAACAAATTTGATTTGTCTTCAGTCTGACCACGGCCTAAGTTGCTCCCGATGGAGGCCAGCATGGCAGCTCCACCATCAGTGTGTGAATGGGTAAATGAGACCAATCTGTAAAACGCTTTGGGAACCATTAAGGTTGTAAAGATGCTAGATAGGTGAAGACCATTTTTAAAATGTGTATTTAATTTTGTGACAGTTAAAATAATTGTCATCTCTTGCTGTCTTTACATCGGAATGGTAGAGTCTGAGGCATCATCTGTTGCTGGCAAACACACCTGCTCGTGCAACATTATTGGCAACTATTGGGTTGACAAAAAGTATGTTGTCAGATAAAGGAAGTCAGCGTCATCCATCCTTGAGATGAAAGAAGTGGCTTCACACTTCTTTACTACATAATATTATGGGTTTACTTTGGGTTTGGAGAGACAAGTAATTTTAAGTTAAAGTCGAAAGTCCTAGTGAAGTCACAAGTCGTCTGTGTTTAAGTTGAAGTTGACTTGCAAGTCTTTTTTGATTTCGTTCACAAGTTGGTCACAGACCAAGAGAGTTGTTGGTTAAAGACAGGAGTTATATTGCTGGGGGGGATAACATGTAGAGAGTTAACAAAATATACACATGAACTAAACTTCAAGCATGCCTCAAGGACATGAAAACCTGGATTATCTGCAATTTTCTGATGTTAAACTCAGACAAAACAGACAACAAGTTATTGTACTTGGCCCTGAACACCTTCGAAACAAACTATCTAAAGATATAGTTTCACTAGATGGCATTGTCCTGGCCACTGACACTGTAAGGAATCTTGGAGTTATCTTTGATCAGGATATGTCCTTGAACTCTCACAAAAAAACAAACTTTAAGGACTGCCTTCTTTCAACAGTCAAAACATAACAAAAATACAGCACATCCTGTCTCAAAGAAATGCAGAAAAACTAGTCCATGCATTTGTTACGTCTAGGCTGGATTATTGCAACTCCATATTATCAGGCTGCACCAATAAGTCCCTTAAGACTCTGCAGCTGATCCAGAACACTGCAGCACGTTTACTGACAAGAACCAGGAAAAGAGATCAAATTTCTCCAGTATTAGCTTCTCTACACTGGCTCCCTGTAAAATCTAGAATATAATTTAAGATCCTTCTCCTCCCATTCAAAGCACTTAATGGTCAGGCACCATCATATCTCAAAGAACTCATAGTACCATATCACCCTACTAGAGCACTGCGCTCTCAGAATGCAGGTTCCTTGTAGTTCCTAGAGTCTCTAAAAGTAGAATGGGAGCCAGAGCTTTCAGCTATCAAGCTCCTCTTATGTGGAACAAGCTTCCAGTTTGTTTACGGGAGGCAGACACCCTCCTCACATTCAAGAGCAGGCTTAAGACTTTCCTCTTTGATAAAGCTTATAGTAGGGCTGACACAGGTGACCCCTGAGGCACCCCTTAGTTATGCTGCTATAGGCCTAGTCTGCCGGGAGACTTCCCATGATGCACTGAGCTCCTTTCTCCTCTCTCTTCCTCTCCCTCTCCATCTGTACACACTCATATCCCATGCTTGTTACCAGATAGATAGATAGATAGATACTTTTTATTAATCTCCAAGAGAAATTCACAGTTCCAGCAGCTTGAAAGGAGAAAACAAAAGGTCATGCAAGTTACAGTAAAGTGCGAAAAGAAACTATAATAAAATCAAAGGTAAAAATACAATATCTAAAAATAGAAATACAATATAAAATAACAATATAAAAGGTGCAATTGTGCAAAATGGCAGTGTGTGACATAAAGTTGTGCAACAGTTGGTTTGTACACACTTAAGTCCACATATAGAAGTGTGCGTGTGTGTATGTGTGTGTGTGTGTGTCCATGGTGCGTGGTGTGTGTGTGTGTGTGTGTAGTGAGTATGGGTATTTGCTATTGCACAGTGATATAGAAACATACAGAAAATACTGAAAATATCAACAATCAACAAAATGTATAATATAAACCATGAGATTATGACAAAAGATTACATAAATCTAGAGGGAAATATCTAAATGTGCCAAACGTGGGGAGTGGAGGAATGAAAGCAGGCAGTGGGGGGGTGGTTGATGGTTCTTCATGAAATAGAGTCTGAGCGACAGAACAAAGGTGGCCTCCTCTTTATTCTCAAATTAGAGCAGCTGGGCTCTTTTCCCTCGAGGAGCCCCATGAATAGATTATTGGGCTGCGATCACTGAAAGAGAGACAAAACACTCCCCCCAACACCACCTCCCCCCTCACCCTAACCCCCAACCCCCTCTAGGCTGTTGTGATACCCCACATGAGTCTGAGGTCCCTGTTCTGTGAAGATTTACAGCCTATTTGTAGCCTATATGTTGCGTTCATGTGCTGTCATTTAAATAACATACCCCAGCACTGAACAGGAAGCACAACGTTAAGTAGGGACCAAACCTGAACAGAATTTCAGAATTTATTCCGGAAATAAATATCAGGAAAACCCTGTAGACACGAAGCTGTATAACAATAATGGACCCACAATCCCACAAACTACACGTTGAATTATTAAATCAACCTGCAACAAATGAAATTAGTGGTTTGAAGCATGATGTCGTGTTGAACCCAGAGACACGCAGGTGAAGGTGTGGCATGTACGGATGCACTGAGCACCACTTTTCTATGGGACACAAGTTAATCTCCTCTCAAAGCATTGTGGGACAGCAGGGGGAATCCACCTTCCACCCGAGGCGAGGATTAGCCGAAAAATGACCAAGAAAAAGTGAAGCAGGAAGTTTAGTCTTTAACTGTTACTGTGGATAAATAAGTGTAGAGTTCATTACTGCAGAACAAAGTTACATGAATGAAGTGGAGAACATCGAACATCCAGAACCCCTCGTTCACGTCCCGGCTGCTGTACTTTCAGCACTTCCTCTGTCTGTATAACATGTCAGGTTTGTGCTTGTTGGCATCAGGTGGACGTGACATGTGCGGCGATGTCTTAACGACGCTTGAGTGATAAAGATCAAGCTAATTCTGAAAAAGAAAATCCTTAAATAGTGTAAAAAGTGTCATGTTGCGTGGGGTGTTTCTTAGTGTTTGTTCCACACTGAGCATGTGTGGTGACCTTTCACCCTGGACCTTCTTCTACGTGTTGTTTTGTTAGTTAATGAACTGAACGTCTCCCTCCCCGCCTGTTTCTGTTGATAAGACAGGGGTTGCAGTGTAAGAGTGAGCCCACATCACGAGGACAGCGGTGCACCCTGTGAATGAATAACCAGCTATGCGCCTCGGATCCGTGTGAAAACTTCCCACTCTTCCCATCCTCTTCTGCGTCTGACCTCGAGTGTTTCGAAACAAACAACCACAACCACAACCACAAAGGTGAATGAGCGGCCAGCGTCTCTCTGCAGACCAACATGACTCAACTGATTTAACCACAGCGAGCAGAAAGCACAGCTACTAGAAATACAATCTGATGCTTCCAACTTCTCTTTAAATGTGTTGTTTTCTGTCCTACATGATAACACACGCTACGTGTTTCTTATAATGATCACTAGAGCGCCAAATGTGGATTCATCCGCCGCTGAAAATAGTCCCCAATAAATGCACGGTTTCCTGCTGTTTGAAAGTCTTTTTCTCTCGTCTTCCTGCAACAACTTGACCTCTTGCAAGACTTTCTGTTTCTGGTTGAACAAAAATGGATCTTTACTCTTTAACAGACAGTTCTGTCTCTGCAGGAATCCTTTCCATAATGTTGTCAGAAAGAGCTGAAAAAATGTCCGACCCTGCTGACTGTGCTCTACAGGCTGAACATTATAAGAAAGAATGGGGGGGAATGAGAGAGGTTGTGCTGTACAAAATGATACCAAACATTGGCATGTAAACATTTCAAAAGTGTTCAAAAACGGCCAAAATAGCCAGAGACTCCTAAGGGTTAAAGAAAGGACGTGCTTCTTTGGTCGTGAGTTATCACGGTGTTACATAGTTCCACTTTCAACCCAGAAACATGTTAAACTATGCAAAAGATTCCTCTTCGGTGCATCTTTTCACCTTTTTCTCAAACGGTACACAAAAGTAATCGACTTTATTTTGTCCATATGCAGAAACGAACATGGTTCCTGGGTATCACACCCCCGGTACATTATGAGTGCTGTCAGAAAGTGTAGTCATAGTTAGCATGTTAGTCCTGCATCTTCTTTGACCAGATACAATCAGGAAATCAGGAGTCTTTGCAAATTTTAGAATTAATTCACTTTATTAACTAAAAAGGTTTTGCTCAAAAATATGTTAGTATCCCTCAAACAAAGGCATTGAAACATTTTTGGTTTCTTTTTGGTTTCAGCACTGAAACTCGACTCATTTATATACTGGGTTTTATAAATGATCGGTCCTGATCCAGATCCTGATCCCTGTCCTGATCCCGGTCCTGATCCCGATGTGACAACAGCAGTAAACACTGAGTCTGTCCCGCAGGCTGCAGCGTCTCTGCGCTCTGTTTGCTGACAGATGCCTCGCTGTCCTGGGTGTGTTTGAAGGAGATGTAATTAGATGAAGCTGCTCTTTGCTTTGTGAAATGATGCAGCTCTGTAAACAGCGGCAGCCGATGGTAATGTGACGTGAGTTCAAAACCCAGAAAGAGTGAATCCGCTGCTTCGGGGCTTCAGTCTGGAAGTTTGAGTGGATCTTTCAGCTTTGGTAAATCCTTTTGTACTCTTAGTACGATTCCTGAATGCTCCTGAACCGAAACAATCCTTTTTATTATGTCTTACTTTGAAATATGAAAGAAAATTGGCTTTTGTCAACACTTTTATTTATAAGAACTAGAAAAAAAGGTTTTTGACTTTTAGCTTAAACAAATGTTGTTTCAGCATCAGTATGTAGGAACTGACTAATGCGGATTAGTCTCAGTAAACTTCCCCAGCTATGATGCAAAGACATCGTGTCATTTCCTTTTGGAAGCTGAAAGAGTCCGAAAAAACTTCAGACAATCACCAGTTCACGTTAATGGATCAAATCCATAATGCACACAACTCCGAACTCTTTAAAATGTATTTCTATTCAAATTAATTGTGTGCACAAGATAAAAAAACATACATATTTTAAAGGTTCAGTTCAGAACAAAGATCTGCCACCTTATGTAAATACGACAAGATGCTGATGGCGTATCGTTTCCATGGCAACGACTCAGTATTGTAATTCCCGCCTTTTCAAGATTTTTTTTTTTTTTTAAGCTGGATATAATTTGTAGCGTCTTGAAATATGAGTGAGGACAGTCGTAGTTAGGGAGTTTCTTGCTACAGCTACTTTTCTAGTATTGAATTGAATTGAATTGAAAGCCTTTATTGTCATTATACACAGTACAATGAGATTTAAAGAGCAGCTCTTTTAGGCGACACATACTTACATAATACAATTACCCACCTAGTACAAAACTTATATGATGCAACAACCTGTATAATACAGGAACACTTATATTTAACAACCTATATAATTCAATGATAAGACAGAACCTATATAATACAAAACCCTGTATAATACAAAGTCTACAAGTAGTTACATATTGCACAGGTAGTTAATTTGTATTGAAAACGAAAAACGAGAGGGTCGGAGGTGACCAGCTGACTTCGCTACGAGCTGATTGGCTGTAGAAACAGGTGACGGGCCGGTTCAGACCCGCTACTCGTCATGAATCTTTGGTCTGAACTTACATGTCGTGTTCATACTGATTACACTGACTGAAACTGGTGAGAAGGACTCAAAAGCAACGACTCAGACGAAACGTTCCTTTATTTATTTATTCAAAGGTTTGGTTCGTAAAAGTCAATCCAGGTGGGTGCAAACAAAGCCAACAGGTGTGAGAGGCAACACAAGGTGAGAGTACAGAGGCGGCTGATTGGTTGTGGGAAACAGGTGAACACAGGCGATTACTAAACACAAAGACAGGAAGTAAAGCAAACAAAACCAGGAACAAACAGGAAACCAAAATAAAACAGGAAACAGAGGCAGCGACGTAACAAGATTAGCTGAAACACAGGTCAGATCACATCAGCCCCCATAAATCCTCCTACGGTGGCCTGCAGCAGACAGTTTGTGACCACTCAGCATGTGCTCAACTTGTTCTTCATTAAAGGATGCTTTTCTTTATGTTGTCGTGACGTAAAGAAAAAGCTGAAGCAAATCAAAATCTTGATATGAACGACCTGCAAAGATTTCCTGTGTAAACTGAAACTAACACACACACACACACACACACCCAGAGAGAGTGTGTGCATGAAACTGTTGCCGCCAGTTTCAGATCAGCTGATGTTGACTTTTGTGGTTTTGATGCAGTCGCATCAGGAATGTTCTCAGCATGCGATGTGGAAAAGAAAAGAAACCTGGCAAAGCTCCTTCATCACTTCTTGTTCATTTTGAGGCCTTTTGCAGCAAATCTCATCTGGGCAAAAGAAAACACACGAGGCTGCACATATTTAGGCCAAACGTATAAACTGTCAGCGTGCAGCAGGAGCCTGTTGATCAGCTGCTCTCTAACCTTTAGGTTTGTTTAAGCAACAATGTGGTGATTTTTCTCTTTAAAACACATACTTTGATATTCAACAAGATGTTTTTTTAGCAGCTACGAGAATCAAGTAAAGTCAGTTAATATAATATCACTAATCACACAGCAGCATATGTGACTCCATCTACTGGGAAAAGTCAATCAATCAATCAATCAAAGTTTATTTATAAAGCATCTTTCAAAGTGCTTCACTAGCGATTGACAAAAAGTAAGAAATGAAAATGTAAAATAGAGACATTGGGCTTTTAGTAGCAGTTGATAATAAAGATATTTTGAGACCAACACCAAGTGACGTAACAGAACTGAACTGACTAGCTGGTTAGCTAACAATAAACCATGCTACGCTTATAGTAAAGTGTAATACGCTAGGCTAGGCTAAGCTAGCAGTTTCCCCCTGCCTGTGCTAAGAAAGGCTAAACATATTTCTGTAGTGTAAACTAATATCCATCGTCTCATTGATAGAAAGCAAAACTGACAGTTTGAAGCTGAGGAATTCTGCACTTTTGACACATTTCCAAAGTGAAAGCGATCCTGGATTCTCATCTCTAACTTTATCTGACAGGCGTGAATGGAAATGAACAGTAATGTCCCGAAGGAGTTTCAGGAGTGAACAAATAGTGACCTCGAATAACACCAACTGCCTGCTGTCGACACAGAAGAGAAGACGACGCATCATCTTCACGCTGCGGATCAATTCTTCCATTGACAGTCAGATTGTGTTTGTTGTGTTCGCGGTTCCTTCTGAATCCCAGACACTCAGACGCACACCTTCCTGACTCCCGATGAGTGGAGGGATAAAAATGTTAACGTAATAAAGAATCGACCTTCTGTCCTCCCTAAGGATGCGTATCCTTCCCAGAATGCACTGCACCGCTGCAGACACAAGCCTTCTCTCTGTGTCGGCGTTCCCACCGTCGGGAATCACATGATGGGCGACTGCGTGGGAACTGAACGCTGCAGACACACGTACACACCAGAAAAACCTGAACACAACACAGACCGCAGTCTACAGCTGCTGCCCAGGTGCCCTCCAGCAAGGCACCTCGGAAACACCTTCCTTCATCCCGTCGCCCCATATCGATTTCCTACGTTTCCCAGAATGCCTTTAACATCCTCAGAGGAAATACATGAGGTTGTTGCAGTCGACTCTGTGATCTGTGATCTTCATGATATGAGTCTTCCTCACCTCCAAGAAGAGAGAGTGACAAAACAAGTAGTGAGAGAACCTGCAAGAGTGAGAACCAGAGAACCAGAAACAAGGGAGAACCACTGACTTATAACAAAAGAGAGTGAGAGAAACAGAGAGAACCAGTTTATTAGAACCAGAGACAAGTGAAAGAAAGAGTGAAAGAACCAGTCAGATCCAATAAAGAGAGAGAGAGCAAATGAGAGAGCGAATAAGAGAACTAGATAGTCAACTACAAAGATAAAACAAGAGAAGTGAGTGAATGAATGAATCTGAGAGAGAAACCTGTAAGAACCCGGAAAATCAGAACAAGAGAACCAATGATGTAAGAACAAGACACAGGAACTGTAAGAGAACCAGAGCAAGAACCGATGATAAAAGCAAGGGAGAACCTATGAGCGATAACAAGCTGTATAACCAGCAAGAAGAACCGGAGAGAGAGTGAGTTAGTTCTGCTAATTACCACCAGATGTTTGGCTTCTGAAATCTGCATAACACACACATACACACTCACACACACACACACACACTTACTTATGTGTGTCACAGGCAATCACTTAACAGGCAACTGTGTTCACATCCAGGAAAAATAAATAAAAAATAAAGTGAGAGGGGAAGACGTCCGTTCTGTAAATGCCACAGAGTTACAGGAGGAGAGCGAAGGCTGCTCACTTGTTTGACTGCCATTTTTATTTGGGTCAAGGATTTGGACCCGCCTTGTGTCAGAAAGCTGCACTGGACAGAAAATTTTTCATACCAGCACCCCTTTAAAATGAGACAACGTCTCTCTGTGATCGTCACAGACTGTGGCCTCAGACAGGAGAGGGAATTTGTGATATTGTCTCATTTGAAGGATGTGTAGACGTCTAAAGACGTGGAAAAAATAATAACATTTCATGAATCCTTCTTAACATCTTCCTGAATTGCTCAATATGATAATCAATCAAGCTCAAAAAAGAGGATCAAATGTGTCTGGACTCTACTTTTGTTTGGCGTTTCTGTGGAAATCCAAACCCTTATTTTTACAGTGTTCTCGTTCTTTAAAAACCGACAAAATCAGTTAGATTGCATTATTCTCTAACTGAACTTTGTTCTATATATATATATATATATATATATATATATATATATATTGTATATACGCTATAGTCTAGCGTGTAGAGTGCACAAAATACCCTATGTTAAGATTCTTAGTTAAGGTTTCCTTAAAATAAAATTGGTTGCATAAAACACCCTTAAGTCTTCTCCTCCAGGTTTTCCTTAAAATGTTCACATAAGTATTTGAGGCTTCTCTTATACTGAAGGAATCCCTTAAAAGTAGTTGAACAACCGCTGAACAAAAGTAAGTAAGTACCTGTGACCCTGTCTTTACTGCAACATGGCTGAGTTTATGGATATCTCATTTATTTTACACTATAGATCTGACAGGCAGTCAATTCATGACTTATCTAGATCGCTCTGCTCTTCCTGCCCCTTTGCAATCAATGATGTCCCTACAGTTGTATGTTTCCAGTCAGTTACAGGCAAAGTGTTTCATGTCCACAGTTCATTTGTGTTCCTGAGCTTCAGGAGCAGAAATCAGATGTAGTTCAGCAGAGAAACAAGACAAATCATGAAAATAATGATTTTCCTGTGTTTGATCCATTGTTTTAGTTCATTGCATACAAATATAAATATCATGATCATATCACTCATTCACAGTCTATAAAAAAATAAGTTAGAACATGAAGAACTAGTTAAAATGATGAAGGTTTTAGCTGTTTAGCCAACACCCTAAAAACTAGAGGAACACACACAGCTGTTTCATGGCTGGCCTGCTTAAGTGAGGCAGTGAGTCAAATTGCTAAAACATGACACTGTGTACATTTACTTTTAAAGCACTCAGCTCAGACTGGGTTTTATAGCCTTAAAGTTCGTAAACTTCAGAGAAAAGAAAAGCAGAAAAGACAAAAGGCCGCTTACTTGTTGTCGCTTGGCCACATTAGGAACCAAAACATTTTTTGGGTATCATTTTTCCATTTTGCACAAATACTCTTGTGCTTATGTACAATCATTCACTCACTATATGAAAATAATCTTCTGTTTTTTGGCAGACGTTTTACAAGCTCCTTCATGTCACTCGATTAGTAAAAGAATGGGACAATAAGACACGCACAGTGGACTCTGGTTTCTGCAATATGTGAGGAAAGAAAACCAACAATCTGTGAATCGATACCATGACCACAATCTTCAAACATTCCCAAGCTCATAAACTTTAGTCTTGCAGACTGCGTTTCATGGTTTACAAAAGCACAACATAAATCATGTTCGGCATCTTAGCATACAGATTTTTAGCTCGCAGCCAAACAAAACTGTTTAAGGGCGAGTCTATCTCACATGACAGAAGTTATTTTCACCCTTTACTGATTTCTCCACTCATGAATTTTCACTGTACAGCTGCACATCTTGATCACATTTCTTCTTTTAGCTGTCCGACTAAACAGAAAAGGGATATGGGGCATCCCTGTCTTGTACCGCAGCCAATCTTTAACTCTAATTGGAGGAGATTGCTGGGGGACTTTGTGGCATTCCTGCATGATAGAAGTGTATTACAGGCCTGGGACAAGGCCAGGGAATACAGCCAAATGCTTTGGGTGGTGAAGGCAGTGATCCCAACACAACCATTCTTCTTCATTTTAACATGTTCGATCTCCTGAACAGAGCCCAGAGAGATTCCCTACATAACTTTATACAGCTGCATTACCGACACAATGACAAAGCACTGCTGTCAGACACGCACCACATGCACAGCATGTTCACAGTGCAATTAGCAAAGAATGAAGGATGTGATATTTATTTCCTCATTGACTTTTAACGTATTTTTGAATCGTCATGCAATGGGATTTGAAGACGCTCCAAAGGGCCCAATAAGTATCATGCAACTCAGTCAACACATCAGTGATCATGTCAGCTTTTATTCTGAGGAAGGAAAAAGAGAAACCGCAATATTGCAGTTTGGTGGTTTTTCCACGACAACAGCAAACAATGTAATGACAGAGGGTTAGGAGCCTGGCATCATAACACCGATCCCCAGGGAGGAGAATAGAGCCTTTATTGTCTGTAGACACTTTAAATTATTCATCAGGCTGATCTATGACGCTGCAAAGACCCCCACCCCATTCCTCAGCAACCCGTCACAGTTTTATTTCTTTTGCCTTGCTAGTGGTGGAACCTGAGGATGCTGAAGTCAGCTGGACACTAGATACTACATTTTGACAACTACAAGCTACAAGTTTCCAAGTCTTTGGCTGTGACTATTCATGGTTCCCAGGAGATGAATCCTTAAAGGAAAAGGCTGAAGTCCACACTGCCACACTGAGAAGAAATAATCTGGCAAATTGTCATTTTCACACTTTGGTTTGTGTAAAGATTAAACAAACAAGATATTTCCTGTTAATCAGAGAGCTTTAGGTATTGCCAGGCTAGCTGTTTCCCTGTGTTTCTAGTCTTTGTGCTTACTTAAGTTTGCTGGCTGTTGGTGGCAGCTTCATATGTATTGTACAAACATAACAAGTAGTATCAATCTTCACATCTAACTCAAATAAGCACACTTTCCAAAATGTCAAACTTCTGTGTTAGTTCTTCTGTGGCCCCCTGACTTTTACAACAATGCCACCATTGAGTGAAAATCGTTATCAGGGTCACCTCGGTTTAGGCTTGAGACTACAAATTTTAAACGGCAAGTAAGGAGGGTTAACTACTATTTAAACCTTTACATTTAGTGTCTGTACGGCAGCATAAAGTTGCATTCTGAAAAGGTCACCAATCCTCAGTGGACGTCACGTCAACCGACAGGCAGAAGACCTGCTTTGACCCGCTTAGAACAAAGTTCGCCCAGGGGAATTCTGGGATAACAGCGAGTCAAATTCAGTGGAAGTGATTCACAGGTGCTCAACAGGCAGCAGCACAGTAAAGTGGACTCTCTGTGGTTACTAGTGTGCTTACTTGAGAGAAGAACGCTCATGTTACCTTAACTATTTCTGTTTTCCGTCATGGTTTTCTGGAAAAATTTTTGGTTACAAATGATGTCACTCGTTGTTATGATCTGATCTTAAAACTGTAAAGAGAGGATGTCTTAATTGTAAATATCAGAAATGACCTTGAGATGAGATATACTCAACTACCAAAAATGTTAACCAGTTCATCATGGTTCTATGTGCAAGGAAAACAGAAATAATCAATCATGAGCTAGATGAATTGTATGAAAAATAAGCTGTAATCCGAAAAAAGTATTGGCTAAATATTTTTATAAAAGACACCCTGAGGTGGGGTTAAAACACCCTAAGTCTTGTTGATCAAGGCTTCTTGAATCCACATACAGTGAGGAGGGAACTGCTAGCATGGATACATAAAAAGGAATTCAAATGAGCACATAAAAGGGTAAAGAGTTTGACATTTTCTATTATTAGATACACAAGATTGTAAATTTTTCTATAAAATGGGCGAGGGCTTTTAGTGGCTCGTTCGTCTAGCACTTTTGATTGCTTCTCATTTGCAAAAGTGTTTCTAATGTAATTCATCAGTGATAGTATTTAACTCTAACTTCGAAAGGGAAAGGGTTTGTGGCTTGTTGGTCTAAGGGTATGATTCTCGCTTTGGGTTCAAGAGGTCCCGGGTCCAAATCTCTGACAAGCCATGGCCTATATAAGTTTTCGGGTTGTAACACAATGCTTCTACTTTAGTCAAGTAGTAAGAGCTTAGCACAAAGACATAATTTAAAAGGATATTTACAGAAAAGGCATTTCAAATGAGCACTTTGATTTCCTGTTGTTTGCAACGCTATTTGTAATGTAATTCATCGGTGATAGTATCTATCTCTATCTTGGAAATGGACAAGTAAACATGAGACTTGTTGTTTTAGGGGTATGATTCTTACTTTTGGTGCAAAAGGTCCCGGGTCCTAATCCCGGACGAGCCAATGCTTACAAAAGCTTTTAGGTTGTAAGACAACGCTCTTAATTTAGTGTAGCAATAAGAGCTTAACACAAAGACATAATCTTGGGGGATACTGCTAGCATGGCTACATATGTAATCAAACACTGATGGAATTTGACTTTTTCTATTTAATGGAGGAAGGCTTTTGTGGTTCGTTGGTCTAGGGGTATGATTCTCGCTTTGGGTGCGAGCGGTCCTGGGTCCAAATCCCGGAGGAGCCATTCCTTAAAGAACTTTGTGGGTGATATCACAGCTTTTTAATACTTGACTATAATTGTTTTTTGTGCAATTCTCCTCCTACTGTTTTTGTACAGTGACGGAATTTGACTGTTTCTATCAAGCTGAGACTTTTCCTGTGGCTCGTTTGTCTAGGGGTATGATTCTCGCTTAGGGTGTGAGAGGTCCCGGGTCCAAATCCCGGACGAGCCCTTGCTTTTAAAAGCTTTTGGGTTGTGACACAATGAACCTAATTTAGTCCAGCAATAAGATCTTAGCACAAAGACAAAATCTGGGGGGATATTTCAATCATGTTTACGTAAGTAAATCAAGACTGAAGGAATTTGACTATATCTATTAAATGGAGGGAGGA
>JAVQJL010061172.1:0-11162 GCA_036024295.1 Nannoperca obscura | reverse complement strand
CACTACAAGTTATATTAATGTCTGCTACAATCTGAATGTCGCATATCCTCAGTTCAGATTGTATTTGCACTTCACTCTCTTTGCACAGCTCTTCTTTTTCTCATTATTGTACATTTTCTATTTAGTGGTTTTATGTAAATTCTTTCTGTATATATCTATGCTCTTGTTGGCAGCCATGCACCAAAACAAATTCCTTGTATGTGTATCCGATCTTGCGATTCTTACGGATCTTACTGCTAAATGCCTAAATGTAATGCCTAAGTGTAATGTAATGTAAACCTACTTGGCAATAAATCTGTTTTTGATTCTGATTGATTTAAACGATTGACTAATCTATTGATTATTGGCAGATTAATCGATAATGAAAATAATTGTTGGCTGCAGCCCTAAAGATATGGGAAGTTACCAGACAGAGGGTCTAATGAAAGCATCCAGTGTTTTTGGAGCCTGACCCATACTTTAGTCACTCAAAGTCAGGAGATCTCAGCCTCTAGCACTGGCCATTCCAAACTCAATTTTTTTTAATCAGTGTTTTTTTAAATGCCCCATTGTAATGGAAATGCCCTATAAAATGACTATCTGCCACATGTGGTGTCATTTTACTGAGTTTCTGCCACCACGTGTTGATCTCCAGGACACCAGTGGCAGCAGAACGAAGGATCGGCCTGCGGTTCCATCTCCAGTGCAAATCTCCACTGCTGCTCTAACTTCAGCACACGGTAAGCCTCTTCCACCTCTTCATATATGACTTCAGGATTATGAAGAACACATTATGTCATGGTGGTGTATTACAATGTCTTGGTAAATGCCATAAATTAATTTAGTTTTTTCTGCAGTACATCCTCACACCACTCAACCATCTGCCTTACTTCCTGTTATGACCACTGTTGGCCCTCAGCCTGGGCTGCCAGGTAGCAGCCAGGCCTTTCAGGTCAGATTTCACCACATTTTGTACTAATGCCATCAGTAAGTACACAATAAACAAATCTGTTCTTATGTCTTTATATCAGTGCATTATGTTGTTTAACAGCCTTACACCTACGCTCAGACATCTGTGGCTCCATCTCATCTGCAGCCTGTCAGCCAGGTCTACCCTGCACAAACTGTCCCATATGTGGGTAAGAGTGTTCAATTCAATTACAAGGAAGCCGTTATGATCAAACCTGAAGAGTGTTTGGTCTATGTAGAGGATTGTATTGAGTGAAATGAAAAATGTAGTGCAGCTGGTTAATAAACCTGTACCCTAAGCTTTTGATACTTTTATAAAACAGCTGAAGTACTTTGACTTTTTGGGTCCATATTACCATTTAATGATGCACTTCTGCAGCACCAGCCTCAATATTATTGGTACCTGCACTGTCTCTGTGTTAATATAACAGCCTTAATAGTTAATAATACTGCACAGCTGCAAGAATTGCAAACCCTGCGATTGTGTTGTTTTCTCCAGGCTCCAGTGATGTGACTTCCTTCTTGATGACTGAGGCCCGACAACACAACACAGAGATTCGATTAAGTGTGGGAAAAGTAGCAGATAAAGTGGATCAACTGGCCTTAAAGGTATAAACTCTTATGTACACGAATATTTTCATTAAGCGCCTTTAACACGAAGGAGATTCATCTGGTTCTTGTCTTTAACAGATAGATGACCTTCAAAGGCAGGGAAGTCTTTCCATGGGTGTGTCTAGTATGTCTATGGAAACCTCTATGATCATGCACAACATCCAAAGGATTATCCAGGTACACACCTGCGTACCTCAGCTCTTGTTATAGCACAGATATTGATTCTCTTATTGCATCTTTCTAAACTCCTGTTTTGTTTTTAGGAAAATGAATGTTTAAAAAAGGAAGTCTTTGAGAAAAGCTCTCGCATTGAGGAGCAAAACCGTAAGATCGGGGAGCTCATAAACCAGAACCAGAGGTGAGTCGGAAAATGTCACAAGAACATCATGACCTACTATTTCCACTTGTGTCACTTGGAATAGAAACTGTATTAACACCAAATCTGGTATAGTGTTCATATATTGTAATGTTGAAACATGTTTAATTAATTGTTAAATGTTGAATTAAAGTAGCTGAAATGACTTTGCTCAGCTTTGTAAAGCCTGAAACCCACTCACTGCTGTGCTGCTCGTGGCTTTTTGGGTCACAAAAAAGTTTGAACCCAGATGGTTAATGAATCAAATTCCAAAATCCCTTTGTAAAATTGTTGTAGTCCTATCCTTGCTGCAGAGTGAAACTGAAATCAGAAGGTTAAAAAGAATAAAAATGTATTGTGCTTTGGTTGTCAAGGTACATGGAGCAGAGTAACCTGCTGCTGGAAAAGAGGAACGACTCCCTTAAGTCATCCAGTGAGCAGAACCAGGCCAGACTGCTGCAGGCAGAGCAGGACAAGGTTAGAAATGCATAGAGAAAGAATGACCATTGGACAACATATTTACTTTTTTATATTGGTATGAACCTCAAAAAGCCAGTATCTATCGGCCCAAAGCTCAAAGGTAGGTGGGGGTCTTTCTTTACAATTAAACACTCGATGGTTTTATTTCAAGTGAACAATCTAGTGTGAGTATGCAGCTCTCTTTTACTACAGCTTTCAGAATGACCACCATTTTCAAGGCTTTCTCTTGTATAATAAACTACATTTATTCACCATAGATATACATATGGGTCTCAAATGTCAAAAAAGATGCAAAGCAGACAAGATAACGTCACCTACAATCTTTTATGTGTTCTTTTGCTTTTGACAACCATGAATCTCCAAAGTTGGTGATCTTTACCCTAATGAACCATTAAAAAACTCATTGGATCATCTAAAAAATGTTTTGTCACAAAGCTGGAAACAGGGCTGGATGTTTCAGAGTTACATGGTTTTCACAGGACAGTGACTATTGGCAAAATGTCTTTGCAAAACTAGCTGAACACTTATCTCTAACACTGATCTGTGTTAGAGATAAGTGGGTGAGTTTAAGATTGTCACTTCAGTAATACACTTTATATCTCTATAGTGGAGATTGGTTTGGTATATTGATCATTTACTGTTTCCTGTTAGAAATGTGATGTTAATGATAAGTGCTTCACTCTTTGCCAACTGTTCGCTGCCTGGTCATTTGCACTGCCATGCCGCTCTGAAGAAAATCTAGCATTTACTACTCTCTCTTCTCAGCATGCACTGCCTCAGGACCTGGGCTCCGGCCAGGTGAGCCTGCTTTCTCTGTGTACCGCCACTAGACTGGGGTCAAATAGTACCTCCACAAAAAAGGGAAAAAGCTTATTTTCAAATCAGCAGCAGCAGTTTTGAGGAAACAAAGGAAAGACAGCTCCGCACTGACAGTTTAAACTGTTCTTTTTGCTTAAAATGATTGTGCAGTGATGACCATTTAGAAGAAGTCCTGTTTGTTTGTTTGTTTGTCCCTGTTCAGACAATCTCTGCAAATTATTTCAAATTCAGTTTGAAATCAGTCCTGGGATTTAGGACTGGGACTTAGGACATCTGGTTTGTCCTGATCACCCCTCATTTCCAAACAAGCTGCACAAAATGGAAATTCATGTGGATCTACTATTTGACCCGGATCTGACCGCTACCACTGGAATCATCCTGTTTCTATCATACCTCATTGACATTTGAACTAACTTTTTTTTTTTTGGTCCTCACTCGTCATCACTCACCACTTTTCTCCCACAGGGTTACGCTGCCCACACCACTAGCACTAGTAGCCACTCATCCAGGCTGGTCACTAAGTTGTTGCACTGTCGCTTGTTTTACTTACTACTGTAGACAGTACGGGTCCATCCTCTCATCTCACCCCTACCCTGTCTGCCTGCATCTCCATCAGGTTCGTCTGACGGAGGATCTTGCCTCGTGTACGTCCCGGCTATCTCAGCTGCAGCTCGAAGCTACAGCTCACCAGCAGAAGGCCGCAGAGCTGCAGAGTAAATTAAGTTCTACGCTGCAGGACGGCGAGAGCCACAGCCAACGCATTGCCGCCCTGGAAACACAGCTGGAAAGTTTGTGCTGATGTCATTTTTTATTGGGTTTGGGAAATTGCTAAAAGAAATGTATTTCATCTTCAAATTTACGATTTCAGAAAGGATTTTACCGCTCGTTTCAAATAACTTTTTTGTTTTGTTTTTAGAATGGTGCTGATTGAAGTTTATCATCATATTGTTAGACTTGGATTGTGATGAATTCAAATACTAACCCTGCCGTCAGTTATATGAATGAGGTGGAAAAAATATTAATTATTGCTGAATAACACCTCTCTAAAACAGCTTCAGTAAACACACAAACATTATAATCTGTCAATTGTGTCCCGGTGGTTCTTTAAGAAAGGGTCTTAAATGTATAGTTTTATTTTTACTAAATTCTCAGTAATATCCTAGTAGTTTTTAGTTTTAGAGTATATAGTATAAAGTAAATAGTTTTTAGCAGAGTTTTCCAAAATAAGAGGAAATGCTACATCTGTTGGGGACTATTTTGAGCTGTGGATGAATCCACATTTGGTGCTCTAGTATTTCAGGCAGCAGGAAGGTACGTAGGATTGAGTCAAAATAAACTGCAGTGTGTGTTCATGGTAATGAAGGAACATGTCACTGTGGGACTCACGCTTGGACAACAATGGAGCTTTATGACACGGGGATAAGCTATATCACGCGTTGATTCGTGTGATTTGTTAATAAGGAAAATATAGAATATCACAAGATTTGTCCTTCAATTTGCTCATATTTTGAAAGTCATGACAAACATTTTCTATTGATGACTAACTAATGGAGACATTTGAATCTGAATCTGAATTGAAGCATCACTTTGAAATGTCTGGATCATGATCTGGATAACAGAGTATGATTCAGGAGTGCCCTGAGATAACTTTGTTATGATATGGCGCTATATAAATAAAATTGAATTGAATTGAATAATCCTGCATGTGAACATCTGAAGCTTTGATAGTAGCTCCAGATAAACAAAACAAATCCTTGCTTGTGTCATATCATCAACAGTCAAATCAAGGTATCTCCCTGTACAAAGAACATGGTCCTGGAGCGTACAAGGCAAAAGTAATATGAAAATAAAGGATGTTCCACCCTAACTGACCCATGCCATGATAGCAGAAGCACCGGTCTAACAATGATGTGTTGATGTGTTTCAATCAGAGCTCATGGAGGCAGCAGAGAGGGCCCAGACTCAGTACCGCTCAGAGAAGCAAAGACGCAAAGAGATGGAGCTGAGAGTCAACAACATGGAGGAGGAAGTGCAGGACCTAAAGACTGATAAAGAGAGCCTAGAACGTGTAAGTGTACTTCATGTTGTTGTCTTTCTGTCAGTGAAAGGGGACAGGACTTTGGTTCTCTACAGAGAGTACACACTGAATAACACAGTACACAGAAGTAACCATGGAAACAGTTCTATTAAATTAAAGGACTGATCAGATTTAGAAAGAATCCATGATAGTTAGTAAAATAGTTGTTTATAGTTGTGTAAATGCTGTCAAACAGTTGGTTTCTTTCCCTTTAAGACCCTTTTGGAAAGGAAGAAGAAGTGGCAGGCTGACCGTCAGTGTCGGGATGAGGAGGTGGAGGAGCTCCGCAAGAGCTGCCAGCAGGAGCTAGACAACCTCCGAGCTCAACTTCGCAAGGCCAGGACCAGCACTGACAACGCTGCAATGGGACAGGTTGCATCCAATGAAAGAATATACTGTAGGAATATGAAAGATAATGTGATGTTAAATATCTTCTGGATCAGTAAATGGAAGTGTTTATCTCAGGTGGCTACATTTTGAACAATGCTTTCCACTAATGGCATGTTACTATATATGTGTTGCAGTTGTCTCAGCTGCAGGCGGAGCTGGAGGAGGAGTGGAAGGGGAAGTGTGATCAGATGTTGGGCTCTGCTGAAGAGCAACACAGTAGAGAACTGGCTGAGCTAACAGAGCAGAGAGATGCTCTACAAGACAAGCTAACCCAGCTACAGGAAAAGGTAGACAAGATAGCCATGCTCAAACACACACACACAGGTCCGTGCAGTTTAATCAGGAGGTTTGTCTCACCGGTGGACTTAACGAGGAACTAAAATTGTATGCATTATAGTCACTTTAATAGTAACCCTCATGATGTCTCTTGAGTCCAGCAACTTAATGAAGTTGGAGAACCTGATGAATAGTATTATGTTTTTGTTTTATCTTTTCATGCTCAAAACACATGTATAAATGTACCTTGACATTTTTAGAGTCTAGCTAGTTAGCTGAAACAACACTTAAAAAGCTTTTTTGGTTGTAACTAATAATGTTTACAAAATGAAACCACCTTTCCTTCTGTTCACTCAGAAATACGTGCTTTGTGCAACTTTGTGGATCCAGAGGGTTTTATAAAAACTTAACCCTAACTCATAATTGGAAACAAGAAAAAGTTAGTTACATAATGTGAAAGTGTGATATGTGATTGCCTTATTTTGGCCTCTCTTTCTCTCAACAGTTAACGGTTCTGAAGCAGTCAAGAGATTCAGAGACATTGCAACAACACTGCGGGCAGACTGAAGAGCTGCAGGCTCTTCAGGAAAAAGTATGCTGGATGACTAGTCAGTCAGCCTGTGCTTAAAGTAGATTAAATGGTCTTTGGCAGGGAATGGAGTTATCAGACATTTCATATTCCATCACGTTTACTTACACAAGTTTGCTGCTTTTTATGTTCCTGGTTACAACACACACACACACACACAAAGAAACACTCTTTCACACTCACAGTCATGTTATTCTCTTTTAAGTACGCAGCCTTGGAGCAGCAAGGATTATCTGTAAGAGAGAAACTGGAGAAAAGAGTGGCTGAACTGGAGAAGACAGTGACAGAGCAGGGGAGTTCAGGAGACACTGCAGCAGAGGTAAGGATTCATACATCAGCGCGCACACACACAATGAAATCAGGCTGCACCACAATTATTTCCTCCAGTTTTACAGTGTAACTTTGTCACTGTGAAACTTAGTGAATATCCAAAATGATCAGCAGTAGCACATTACCACCTCCAGATTTCAGTAAAGGTCCCTCCTACCGTTAGTTCCCAGATTGCTGTTCACCTCCCACAAACAGGAAGTCACATGCTTTAGTGGACAAAATATAATGAATAGTTGCACATTCTAATCTAACTCAGTGCAACAGTAAACTCTGCAACTTCAATTTTTCCTCCTGTCCATGTGTCGAGGTGTCCTTGAGCAAGACACTGAACCCTCAGTTGCTCCTGATTTGGAAGTCGCTTTGGATAAAATCGTCTGCTAAATGCCTAATTGTAATGTAATATATTCAGTATAGCAAATGATGGCTTATAGCAGGCAGGGATTTTTTTGCTTCTGAATCTTTCCTGATTTTCAGTATATGTAATGTGTTGCATATTCTAAAACCATACTGGCTATGCATCTGTTGTTGTAGTACTAATATATTAATATAAACTTATCTACAAGTTTCCATTAGACCAGTTGTTTTTAAACTGGAGGCCCCAGCGTTTTGACAGGGGCTACTGTACACTGTTTCCACTGTCAAGTTACGTCCAGCAGATGGCGCAAATTTTACTACTCACCACCCTAAAAACAGCACAGAGGAGGGCTGCTTAAACATGTAAACAATGCAAACACAATGTTTCACTGCTTGCACGGACACGTTTGTGACAGGACTATCAAGGAAACGCAAAGCAGACGACCAATAAACATCCAACGCCTAGAGTGCATCAAAGCATTGCTCCTGATGTGGAGTGGGCGCACTGTCTGATACAGCTGAGTGCTGAACTGAGCCATGCAAGGACAGACATCATTGTCACGGTGAACTACATTAAAACAAGACCCATCAAAGCCCAAGTACATTATGATGTACCAGAAGACGAGAAAAGAAAAATGATGAAGCAAGCACTTATCACTGATATATGTACATGTTTGTTGGCAAAAACATGCACGTTATTCCTCATCATTTTGGAGCAATGAAAGTGAGGCCAGCTGTGTGTCCTTGCAGGTGAAGCGTGTGATGAATGGAGTGTTTCATTCTCTGCGAGGGGAGTTTGACTTGAGTGAATCTTACAGTGGACAGGCTGTGCTGGGGGTGATTGTTACTACCATTAAGGTAAGTGCTTCTACTCACAAATGCCAAAAGAGTGGGGGAGGGTGACCTGTCTTTAATCATATGGATTTTTTTCCCCAGAATGTAACCTTGCAGCTGCTTAGTGGCACAGACAGATCTTTACTGAGTCTGAGTAAGAAGCAAGAGGAAGCAGAGGAAGAAGAAAGTGATGTGAAACAAAGACAGGAGGTACCTCATCAGAATGTACATGTGAATGGAGAGAGAGAAGTCAAACAGGAAGAAAAGGAGAAAGAACAGGTTGCTGGATCAGATTGTCACCAGGTCAGTGACACCCTGATGGATCAGGAAGTAGCAGCAGAGAAGGACACGGAGACAGCAACTGAGTTAAAGATACAAAGCCAGACAGTGGCATTTTCATCCACTGAACCAATACCCCAGTCTGAAGTACAGCAGGAGCAGCCAGAAAAGTGTGTTGCTGAAACCTCTACAGAGGAAAAAGACACCAACAAGGATGTCCATCGTGATGACGGACATGATGGGAGTTCACCACCTGAGGATGGACAGGAAACTGTGTCAGAAAGGAATGCTGCAGTCAGCAGTGAGGTGGACAAGAAGAGCATAGAGCATGTAGGAGAAATGAATGCCATTTCTCAGAAAGCCTTTGGACCACCAGCTGACCCACCTCCACCACCCAATGCACTTCAGAACATCTCAGGAGAGGACACAAGGTGAGTCCTGGCATGAAATCTCAGAGTCTGGCCTTCATTAATTTCCAGTAAAACAACTGGTAGATGGATGTGATGCACAGCACTTGAATTGTTCTAAACATCAAGTGATCACGCACAGGACAGTAAGGTCAGCATCACAACTAGATTAGATAACTTTATTAACCCCCAGAGGGGAAACCACATGTACAGTGACAACAAAAAGAGAGGACATGTCTAGCTACTATTATATTTAATACAATGCAAGTTAATAAAGGACCATAAGTAATGCAGACCAGGAGCAATACATTTGAAATGAAAGTGTAAAAACAGTAAACATGAAACAAAGCCAGATGTATCTCAAAAAACACTAACCAAACTGATCTCTCCTCCCACATCTTTTCTAATGAAACATGAATAAAACCAATTACAGAACCAGACTTTTTAATTATATGTCTATCATTAGCAGCATTGCTGTCACCCCAACCTACGAGTTCATAAAAAGGTACTGGCCACTTAACGGATGGAAAACATTTAAAACTTCCTACTGGAAACTGTATATTTACATTATCCCACATGTTTTCAACTATGTTCCAACCCAGAGAAATCCATTCTTTTATTTAAGTGTGCATTTCATTGGTCGCCTTTACCCCCTCTAGTTGCTGTAACTTCTGGGCAAACACAGGAAACACCAGATGACATGTCAGAGAGAGTAATAACAGTAGTAACAGTAATAAGTAATTTGACTTGTGGTCATATATTATCAGATGCAGTCTTGAAAGCCAACATAAGTTTAGATTTAGTTGTCCCCATCTCTACTAATGTATGCATGTATTCCTGCAAACTAACCTGTAGCCTGTTTCTTGCTTGCTTCATCCCCGTTTTCCTTTTCTCGTTGTTCTTCACTGTCTTCTTGTACATCATAACCCCCCCACCCCACCCCTTTTCTGCTATTCTCACAGTCTGACTGGGGGAATGGGTGAGGAAAATGGAAAGGAGCCATTTTTCCAGATCACAACTCCTGCAAAAGCCCCCGCAGCACCCAGCGAGGAGGAAGAGGATGAGATGGTAAGGAAGGATCTGTAGAGTCCAGTTGAAGCTCTCAGATTTGATACAGCCCTCTGCCTCCAGCCCTTCCCTTGTGTTCTGTCACTCATTGATGTTTTGTTGCTACTGTACATTATACTGTGAAATCCACCAATGCAACACTGATGGACTGCATTCATCATGTCATTTCTCTTGTTTGTGTCCAGAGCTTGAAGGGGCGTCCCCCACCTGCCCCTCTATTTGGGGATGATGAGGATGATGATGATCTAGACTGGCTGAACTGAGATGGAACCAGAATAATACAAAGTCTGCGTCTTCATTTTCAGCACTAAACACAGGCGCAATGATTTACCAGCTGTGTGTGCGTGGTGGAGCAGCGAAGATGATGAGAGGCCTCTGCTGATGAACCTGATTGGATGGAGAGGCTCTTCACCTCCATGTTGTCCTGCTGGCTGAGAGCTGTCACCACAGCACCCTGGAGGACAGAGCTGGATGTCAGCCTCTGGATTTTGGTTGAAACAACAAGCCTGTAATTCACAGAAGAATCAATACAAATCCTTTTAAATAATTATGTGATATCTGTTGGTGATGTAATGGAATTCCAGATTTTTACGTGGCACTGTAGCAGATTAGTTTGTTGAATCAACAGTAATCCTATTTGTCAGTGGTTTCAGCTTGTACCATTACCTGTTTTTAATTAATAGCTTGCTGCTTTAAGAATAGAACGTTTACACCATTTTGCTAAACTGAAATTCATTCCAGAAAATAAACGACATGGAAAATGGGGTCTCCATCTCTTCTCTTGTGTGGAATCACTATTGTCTGCAGTAGTTCTGGATTTTTGTTAAGGTAAACTTTGGTCGTTCCTTAAATAAATATTATGTTCATCGTTTATAACATATCCAGTATATTGTTCATGTGGGGAGGACTGCCAGAAACCAGCAGGAGGTGCTCAAGAGCCTAGTAAAGCTCTATTGTTGCTAAGCAACAGGGACGCCATCATGAACGCAACCACTGTACAAAGCTGCCTTCAGGGTTAGCCACTTGTTTATACGTGACAGGTAAGCTGGAAGAGTTGGAGGTTAGCTAGTTAGTGAATTTAGTTTATGTGAGGTCAAAGAGAGAAATCCATAATGATGATTATATTCTTTAATGGTTTAGAATAGGTTAGCGTTCTTACAATGAAACTGAAAGCAGGTGATAAACTATTTAAAAACTAACATTCTTTAATGGTTTAGAATAGGTTATCAGAATCAGAAATACTTTATTAATCCCAGAAGGGAAATTGCTTTTTGATACAGTTACAATGCTCAGTAAAGTTATTGAAAAAAGAATAATAAACAGTAGAAAATTGTTGTAGAGGGA
>JAVQJL010061163.1:0-40811 GCA_036024295.1 Nannoperca obscura | reverse complement strand
TTAAACCTCATACAGGAAACGTTTGCACATCCCAACACAAAACTGTACAGCCCTTTAATTGATCATTAATATATAATATATATTATTTCTTATTCTTATAATAATTTTTCATATCTTATTGTCAATTTTCAATGTTGTCATGCTTCTTGACTTGTACTTGTTTTATCTTTCTTTATATGTTCTACTTCTTATGCACCAATATACCAAGGCAAATTCCTTGCATGTATAACCCTCCTTGGCAATGAACGCTGTGCTCCACAGTGCCGCAGGTCTTATCAACCATGAGAGTAGGATGCAGCCGTCGCCCTGAGCAAACTTCCTCTGTCAGCGAGCAGTGATAGTCGATGAATGGCCCGCTGCCATTGTATTAAAGTGGACAACTTCCCTTACAAGCATTTGACATCTGCGCTGTGTTAGGGGAAAAAACCAACAGGTGACTGGAGCAGCAGAGCAAACACATCCCACGTGCCTCAACTGAAATGTGCGTTACATGATATGTAGGACCTGAAACAATGAGCAATGTTTGCTTAAACCACTTCTGTTTGAAATAAAAATCAATCTGAGTCAGTGTGAAAACGGAAACTTGACTTATTAAAGCAGACATTTAAACAACTATCATCTATAAATCATCAACACACAAATGTCCAGTGTACTCTGTGGGAAATGATATTAGTGCTTATGTTTAAGTGTTATGTGTCGAGGTGAAGCAACGTGTCCGAGAGGATCGCATCGCACCATGCTGTCGTGACTTATATCTCACTGATATCCAGGAATGGCACATTTTTCTGTTAATCTTGTTGGCTTTGTTAAGATCAAAAGAGGCACAGCTTTTTTTTTTTTTTTTTATAATACTGCAATATAACACCCACAGTACAAAAGTGCACAACACACAAGCACATGACATTCATTTGTTTACAGCAGGTTCATAAAAGCCAGCATCAAAGGTGAGCGGCAGAGAGTTATGCAAGATGTGTACTAAAGTTCTCCTTTCACTTTCAAATAAAGACGCCAGGAAACATTTTCCTCTGTCTTGGTGACTGATCACATCTCACATGTCATTAATGTGTACTACATCTACAGTGTGACAACACAGTTTGACTAATGACCAATGAAAACCCTGCCGGTTAGAGAGCTATTGTTGTCCATGACAAAGAGACAACAGGGACATTTGTGAATGCCTTCAGAGAGAACACTGTTGATTTTCTTATTGACACATCAAGATTTATCTGTGATTTAATAACCAGCGGATAATAAGACTGAGACAGCACACACACACACACACACTCACACGCAAACACACACTCACACACACACACACATGCAAACACACACATTCTCACACACGCACACACACACTTCTTACCTTGTAAGTGATTGATAGCACAACTGTCATTGATTCGCCACTGATAGCAACAATAAAACATTTCTAGATTGGCCTCATTAAAGGTAATTCAAAAAGGCACCTCAATAATCAGCTCGCTACAGACACTTGTTAAATTAGCTTTCTGACACACTGAGGGTTAATTACCTCAGTGTGTCAGGTTTGTCCTTAAAAGTGCACAGACGCCGTCCAAACAAGCAGCGAGGTGTGTGCTCGTTACTGTTTTGTAACACTTTAGAGTTGATCACATGGATCAATACGTGGGTGTGTTTGATTCTCCATCACTTTAGAAAATGTGTGATTTTCAAAGTTGATTACTTTTTCAAATGTGAAATGTTGACTAATTGATCACAGCATTCAAGGCATGCGTCTACATTTGAATCTTATTTTATTGATACCATAAGAAAATTATATGATGCGTGTGCATTCTCGCCTTTTTGTACAATATCCATATCACAGCTGATGAAAGAGAGCCCATTTGGAGATTTGGAGGAGTTAAGACACCCCTGTATGAAACCTGGATACTGTTGTGATCATGTAAACAGTATATCTTGAATTAGATCAGAACCAGGAGAAGACTCTGCACTAAGGTTCATGCAAACACACTCAGTGAGGGTTAACATCTCAATCAGCCCTGCAGCCAGCGACACCAGCAGCTCCTGCTCAATGCCGTTGTTGTGTGTTAGCAGAGTGAACGCAGGGTGTCAGCTAGCAGGCGGACTGGGTGGCCTTCAGCTCCGAGACAGACCAGCAGCCCCTGCGAGGACCCCTGGCTGGGGGTGGGGTGGGGGTGGAGGTGCTGCTGATTGTATGTGTGTGTGTGCATGAGTCCTTTTGTACATGGGAGTTCCTGTGTGTGTGTGTGTGTGTGTGTGTAGAAGATCAAGGGTAACCCTGGCCATAGAGGAGGTGAGCAGTGTGACAGCAAGGCTCTCCTAGCGACGGAGCCCAGGAATGTTCTCAGGGCCTGGGCCAGGGGAAGTCGGCTGCCCTGGAACAATCACACAAGAGTTAATATTGGCCCTGCAGGTCAGAGGTTAAATGCCTGTAGGTCACAGGACGGAGGAGGGCTGCAACCAGACACAGAGGAGAGGAGCCGAAGACTGGGGCCATGCTGCTCTATCTTTGTGTGTGTGTGTGTGTGTGTTCCTGTCACCCCAGAAGTCTCTATAGTACAACACAAGAGAAGGAGCAGTGGTAGAAACAAAAAAGTATCCCTGTTTCTCCAGAGCCAGTCAGGATCCTGCTGGACATTACAGAGTGTGTTGATCCCAAAGTTCAGTTGTATTCACTGTAGAAATAAACCAAGAAGGCTTCATATCTGCTTTATTGGTTTCAAGTGTTGGTTTGAACTGAAGAAAAGAATGTTAGCACAGTTAAAAATAATCAATAAAAATAACAAATATATCATGATATTTAGAGTGAATCCACAATAATCAGAGAAGAAAGAAAGGGTTGAATGACAGAGTCAAAGACACAGAGAAACGGGTCTTTCCAAGTGCAACAAACTGCAATTGCTGCCATTTCTGAAGTCAGAAATTATTCGAGAATTTGGAATATCTATCTATCTATCTATATATATATATATATATATATATATATATATATGTACTCTTAACTCTCACCAGCCTGCCACCAAAGCATAATTCCCAGGATTGACCTGTGTGAATTTTATTCCAGTACTTATTACCATGGAAGTGTGATTTCATTTCATTACGTGTGCTTTTTACCATGATACTTACTTATATTTTTTACTTTTCATTTTTATTAAATTTTTTCTCTTTTCTGCACTGTCCACCTTTTACTGCAACAATGTAAATTTCTCCACTGCGAGACTATTAAAGGATTTCTGATTCTGATTCTGCTATATGTTATAGCCTATTTTCAAACTCTGTGTTTGCAGAGATCTATTACACTGATTACATTTTATTCAAGTTAAAATTCAAACAACGTACAACAATAGTGAGATTCACTGGGTCACATGGAGCATCGTTACACTCTGAAAACCTCTCTCCATGCTTCCTCTCCACCTGTACAGTGTGGGTGTATCAGTGCTCCACCTCCCACACCTTGGTTAAAATAACAGGGCTTTCTCTCACATTAGCTGTAGAAGTGCTTCTCCTCAGAAAGCCCTTTGGTTCCTCGAAGCGCCACACTGGACTGTAAATGGTTTTATCAACACCGGCAGCCTCATGTGACATTCCTGCAGCCGGCAGATCAAACACTGCGGAGGGTGAGGCCTTGCTCAGGTCCAGCTTTACCTCCCCCATCTAGATCCTGAGACAAAGTTAATCAGGTTTAATGCCTAACTATCTGGTTGCAGGCACCGTGCTCCATTTACAGGAATCAAAAAGTGAAACTGCATGGTGGAGTAAACGGGGGTTTACTTGAATCCATTAAGCACCTGTGAGTGACTCCTTGATTGTAGACACCATGCTCCTTATCAACTGATCAATAATACAACAGTGAGATACAACAGAAAACAGGTGGTTAAAAGTAAAAAGTGTTGTAGTTGTGCATATATATTTAGAGTGGTACAGTCCTTTAAAGTTTTGTAATTAGGCTGTTAATTAGAATGAGGTGTTGTTGTAATGTGTGTCTGCCTCTAGGGGGAGCTTAACAGTCGACTCCTCAGAGGAAGGAGAGGAGAGGACAGGAGAAGGGAGGACAGGAAACTCCACAGAGCATTTCCTGTAGAAAATGTCTGTGACTGCTGATGTAGCCTGAAAATGCTGAGAGCAGAAAAACCTCTGCAGGCGGATGAAGTGCACTGCTGAGTCAGGACAAGTTCCCCTCACTACATGTTCTGGTGTCAAACACTGTCAGAGCCAAATTCAGGATTTTCTATGGAAGCTGCAGATATAAATAAATAAATAAATAAATAACAATGGCAATAATTCCACAATATTTGTGTTTCTGGTGTGTTCCGGTTTGGTTAGCAACTCGTGAAGGTGCAGCTATTGGTTTAGTAAGTAATCGAGTAAGTATCTAAGAACACATATCACATATATTCAAATAGAAAAACAACTGAGCTTTCATTGGTTTATAAGGCATTTAAATAAGCTAAAACTAATAAATGTAGCAGATATACAGTCTAAATAGATCTTCAGTCAATTAAAAAAATTAAATAGATTCAACTTTATTGTACAACTACAATCCTTTCTATAGTGCCTAAACAGCTGAATAATACGTCATCACTCAGGTCTTGTATTGGTAGCAGCAGTAGAGCTCTGAGGTGCTTTGAAACGAACTGATTTGTAGCTGAACGGTGTCGTTTTCTTTTAGTTTTGAATGATACGTGAAACATTCTTACAGTAACTACAAATAAACTTGATTTTATTCATGTGGCGGGGCCAGCTTCATGTGTCAGCACAGGGGCAACACGGGAGGAAGTTTGCTTCAAGACCACACGTTTTTGTTCACTGGAAGCTTTATCGTTCAGATCTGTCTGTCGTCGAGCGCCGGCCTGCAGAGAATGCTGGTAGCATGTGTGTCTGAGAGAGAGAGAGAGAGAGAGAGAGAGAGAGAGAGAGCGTATGTCTTTCTAAGAAGTCCACATTGAGAGATTCCTCCACTGTCTCAGCCTCCGCCCACATAAACCCACTCCTTCCCATGGCAGGGTGGTGGTGGTTTCATGTGTTGGGTGGGGGGTTATTGCATAAGCAGACAAAACAGTGAAGGGGGAGGGAAGGGAAGGAAAAAGATAATGTGAAAGAGGAATAGTGAGGGCGTTGAAGGGCTTAACGATGTAACAAGTGGAAGAGAGGAGAGGTAACAATCCACAGCACTGCTGTGTGTGTGTGTGTGTTGGATGCTTTTGTTTCCCCAGTCAGACGTTGGGTTTACACTGAGAAGAAAAGCTGTTTAAACTAATGATGTGCTAGATATAAGCTACATTGTTCCCAGATTCCTCCTTTAATAAAACCCAACCTTGAGTTAACATAGCATCATCTTTTACATGTGCTGTTCTTAACAACATGAATGAGCTCTGGGATACAGGAAGTGATGCTTTTGTTAGTTCCAGCAGTAATAGCCACAACACCTGGAAGACAAAGAGCAAAATGATCTGCTTTGTGCGTCCATCCATCAATTGATATTCTGTACCTGTTCAAAGCTCCTGCATACATGAGCCTTCACAATGTCATCACTGCTGCTAGCATGCTATCGCTCCCATAATGGAAACGTGCTCAGTGGATGCACCAGTTGCAAGTGGTCCATTGGTGGCTGGCTCTGCATGCAACACCAGCTGTGACCTGACATCTGGATCAATACCAGCCAGAGGGTTTCAGAGACATGAGAGACATTGAAAGAGACTAAAATAAACAATATTCCTCGAAAAAACATAAAAATGGATTAGCATAAATAACTGCATAAATACAGGTTGTGTGTGTGCTGTTTGATCAGATGTGTTATCTTTTAAAATAGCTAATCAGAGAGGTTCAGAGGAGACAGTGTGTGTCTTTACTGCCACGCAGCCTCCAGCCTTGTCTCAGCTGGATCATGTCAACATTTTCTAGAAACTACTTTTTCTCCGTCCACATGAAAACACCAGGTGGCCATTTGTGGATGGAAAGCCAACACGGAGTTGTGTTGTGATTGTGCTTTTAAATGGGGCCAGTTTACTGTGGACTAGCCTTAAACACAGATTACTTGATTCATTCATTCATCAGATGAACGAAAGTCTGATGTTTCTCTGCTCATTTTTGTTTTAAAGGTTGTAATGTCTTTCCTTTAAACAGATTTAAACCTACATTAACAGATTTTTGAGGCATGTTTGGGGAAGTGGAACAAGCTGTTATATTTTTCTTGTAATGTTTGGTGTTGAATGTTCCAATATTCCCGGTTATATTTTCTGTTAGCTCTGTGTTTGGTCTCCACCAACTCCTGAGGAAAATATCTGGCTGTTTAGCTGCTAAATGCTCCACTATGTTCACCAGCTAGCCTCTAACTGGGTCAGTTTGCTGCTGAGAAGTTGAAACAACGCTGAAATGAGCTGTGAAACTGAGCCTGAACAAAGTCGCAGGCAGTTTAACGAGCTAAAAGAGCTAAAGACGCTAATATGCTTTATAGAGCTGAGGGAAACTGCACATGATAATTCTCACAAGGTTTGTCACTATGAGCAGCCCCTTTCACATTACTCAACGTCATCTGATCCATTGTTAATATGAAACTATTGATTAATGCAGAAAAGTGCCCAACAGCAGCACTAAATCACTAAATGTCCCCACTTCAGACTTTTTCAAACTCAACACAGTTCAACTGAAATTAGTTTTAGGGAAACTCTGGGGATTTGAGATCCCTTTTAGACTTTGGTACATTTCAAATGTAAATGCTTAAACCAGCTATCCAGCACACTAACTCAGGCTCGTTCCATTTGAAACCTCTATAGATTCAAGATTACATACTCAAGTATACCATTCTTCTCTCTTCAGCATACATGAAAGACAGCCTTGTGGAAAAAAGAAAGAAGGGCATGGCCACTTTCACTCAAACCAGAAGCTTTAAGGCAGTAAGGAAACACCTCTTCCCCGGCTCGAACCTTAATTCAATTTGGGGTGGAAAATCAAGCACCGACCATATCGCTTTTGGGTTGCTTGTGCTGCAGGAAACAGTGAAGGGGGGATAAAATTGCAGTGCAGGAGGGATCAGATTGGTATCAGGGCTCTTCCTGCGTGCTGCAGTCCGCCATTAAACATCAAAGAGGCCTCAGCCCAAAGGGCTGCTGGGTGACCTGAAGGGTCACTGTGTGTGGTCAGGCTTTGTCCAACCTTCTCAGAGTCTGTCAGTCTTAATTCAGCAGCAGATTCAAAGTATACGTTTTAAGAATTTGTGCTTAAGGTTAAATATTAACCTTATAATATTTATACGTTAAAGCACCTCAAAAAGCTGAGCACATCGGTGAGGACGTTCTGGTGTCATTTCATTCACTCTTTAGTCAGAGTCGTGTGTTTTTGGGGGGATGCTGGTTGGTAGAGAAGAGAAGCTGGCTTCCAGTTGGTGGAGAGAACTCGACTCATCAACAGGAGGGCCGGCCAGCCTTCTGCACAACTGTTGACATGTGGGAGTGGGATGATCTGTTGTGAATGGAGGCAGATCTCAAGTATTCTCAGCTGGATTTTCTCTTTGTCTCCTGCTTTTGCTTCTTTCTTTTTTTGTCTCGTAGTTTGAAGTTTTCCTATCACTCAGCTTTCAGTGTTGCACCCGCAGCAGGGTTTCCTCTTTAATTCCAGGATCTTATTTTCAGTCATATACATGATCTGCTCTTAAGGTCTCTACTCCACAGCAATTTACATTTCTCCATCTCTTCTCCAAACACTATATATTTACAGGACGCTGATATAGATAATATTTTGTCCAAAATCCCAGAATGCTTTTTTTTGCTACTCTCCACTTAAATGATAAAAGGACAAAAATAAACATTTTCTGCATTTATAGAGGTGGGGCACCACATGAAGTCCCACTCCCCCTCCCCTCATCTAACCTCATCCCTCCTGACGCCTCCACCCCTGATAGCATTGTTATCTATGAGGCAGAAGGAGGTGGTGGTCAAACTGCTCCACTCAAACTTCAAACACCGTCCAACCAGACCAGAGAGGTCCTGATGTACTGCACAGGATAAACCGTTTGGTGCTGCAGCACAAGTAAAGACAGAAAACTGAACTGTGCGCGCCTGCAAACACGGTAGTTGAGCTTGTGGAACATGTTTGTGTTCTCTGTGTAGTTTGCATAGAACCACAATGTCTGCGTCCATTTGGGAGTATCAGGGCCTCAAGTTGGAAGACAAAGAAACCTTCTGGACAATTGCCAACGTTTCACAGGCCTGACTATTTTTCAGCACAAGGTGAACATGCAAACTCCAAACAGAAAGAACTGAGAACCACGACCGTTCAAACCCAGGTCCTCCCTGCGATGAGGCAATCCATTCCAAGAAATCCATTTGAAACAATACCCAGGTCTAGACAAAGCAGCTGAAACTTTCACTCTGACATTTTCAAAACCCAAAACACATGTAGAGAAACTGGCTTACCGTGTTTTCTCCAGCATGACTTTACAGAGGCAGTGGATTCCCACAGGCCTCAGTAAAGTCTACGAGTTAGCGGGGGATCCCCTGTCCATGAAGACATGTGTGGTCCGTCCATCATCCTTTTCTCCCTCCCCCTCCATGGCACTGTTTCACTGGCTGAGCCTTCCCTCCAACAATCAGGGCCTTCATGGGGGCCGTAATGACAAAATGAAAGCCAGTTGTGTGTCTGTGGAGGTTTTAATGACTTTCAGAGCTGCTGTGGAAATGCTGGGCTCAGTCCAAACACACACTGCAAGCTGCAGAAAGACAAAGAACCTCGTGGCTGCATTGCAGGACTGCAGCAGATCTTTTCTTGGTTTTGTGAGTGTTGTCATTGATAATGACTGCAAGGATGAGGAGAATAGTGATGAAGACGGGACAGTACAGTAAAGTAGTGTTCATCCAAATATAGACTTTTGAAGGCTGCTGTCAAACTTGACAGTTTCTGTCTGAACGATCCCATGAACCTCAAACCTGAATGACAACAGTCTGTTTTATGTTGACTTTGCGTTGATGAACTGAAAAGACAGGACCTTCCTGTTTCACTTCCTGTTGCCAGCAGAGTGGAAGATGAAGCTGCCATCTAAAACCAGACATGTTTGTCTGGTCTTCACCCTGCTGCAGTCCACTGGATGTGGAGGTGTACAGCACTAACACTGCAGCTGGAACACATATATTACAGAAAGAGGGACAGCAATACAAGTTTTGTGCAGGATAGCATTTATTTATCATGATAATTCATGAGCTGAGGTTTTGTTTTATCACATTTATCATCTTAGTCACTGGCTGATTGTTGGTTTCTTGTTTTTATCCATATCTGCTCTCTCAGGCCACTCTTATCAAGGTGTTTTGAGTATTTAGCATTGCAATTCCATAGTTAAAGGATGGTCATGGTCGATGCAGCAGAGGCACACATATTCTTAGTCCCCAGTATGGGTCCCTCTCCAAAAACATTGGATCCTACACCTCCCATAATGCACCTTGAAAGTGTCATATATTAGACACACACCATGCCACCAGTTTGTAACACAGGGTTTGTGTTAACGTTTGTTGTGCTGTTTTTATGTCACACTGGGTTGTGACAGAGACTTAGTCCATACATTTACTTTCTTGAAGTCCTTAGTCCACAATGAAACATTAATGTTGTATGTTTGTAGGAACAAGACAAGTATTCAAACTTCAAACTGTGTTTATTGACCACAGTTTTAAAGGAGCAACATAACCTGTGCATGAGTCACACGCATGCGCTGGATTACTTCCTCTGGTGTCTGCACAACCTCAAGATAGACTAACGGGAGCACAGTGACTGATCTATAATTAAAATGAATCATCTTCTTCTTCCTGCTACATAAATAAGTTGCACCATGTGACAGGAAGAGTGAATTCCACCAATAGATCCATTTGGAACAGACATCAACATTGACTGTGAACTGTGCTTGTTACAAAAGTCTAACAATGAGCCAAACTAAATGTTCTGGTGCCACAAGGTGCTAACAAAGTCACGGAGAGTATCTTTACCATGGCTCCTACATGCAGGTACCCAGGTGAGGTCAGGTGCATGCATGGCCTACACTCACATTTCCATACACTCAATCAAGTGGGCAGGATCGTCAGATTGTTTTGGGAAACCTCACCCGGTTCTGTGTCAGACACAGATCTGACAAGCGCTGAGGCTGAGGAATACTAAGACCATGACAGTTTGGTTACAGAGATGAGTCCTGCAGACCTTTCACCTGGATATGTAACAAATCACAAAGAAAAAGATTTTTGATTATGAACTTTAACCAAATGAGTTACTAGCTCTGTTTCCATAAACATATTTATTTTAACATTTTGAAGTATCGCATCCTTTCCTCAATTGTCAAAAACGTTTTTAAGCTCTTGTGAGGTGTTTTTTTTTTTGGGATAGGCAAAGTGACTTGTTTTGTTTCCAGTTCTCAACCTCAACTTCTACCCTGTTTACTGTTTGATTCACAATTCTTTTTTTGCAACATTTCAAAAGTTTGCTAAGAATTTGCTTGACAATTGAATGTAAACACGACTGGTCTGTATGAACAGCCATGCTTCTGGTTGTGTCAGCTTCTACTTCACTTAAAACTCTGATTTGTTGGGCACTACTTTTGTCAGGTGACGCACGCAGAAAAGTTGTAATTGTCTCACAAAACAACTGTGTGAATGGTGTGTCCAGGCTGGGTGGATATGCTAAAGGTCCCTTTCCCCCGAGCATAGCATCCACATAAAGTTAAGTAAGCAGCCACTGATTGTGTTGGACAATGACAGACGTGTGTGTTGGTCAGCCACACCAGAAATAAGAGAGAGAAGGATGAGTGTTGTGTGTCAGTGTCTGCAGAATGCCAGACAGACTAAATGCTGCTGAAACTCGACCCCTGAATTCCAGCAAGCTTACTTATCACTCAGTGGTAGAGAGACAGAGCAGCAGAGTGAGGGAGAGAGAGAGAGAGAGAGAGAGACTGGGGTCGGATGGATTGACAAATCCGATCAAATATCAAACAGGGCAAGTCCAACTCTCCTCTGTAGGCTAGAATGAGAGAGCTGAAGGGAGCCGGAGGAGCTGGGAAGTCAGGTGTAGCTGGACAAACACACATACTAAGGTGGGGGTTGTTTGGTGTGTTCACACGCAGCTTTCTGCCCTAACTGGATGTGTATCTGATTGTGTAATCTGGATAACACAGGGCCACTTCTACCAGAGAAGCCTGATTTCTAAAACTTTAGGAATCTGACAATCCCACACCCATTCACACCCACTTCACATTGTGCATGGTCCCTCTGTGGGGAGCCGGAAAAAAGCAGAGTTTCAACCGCTCTCTAAGGCTACATCCACATTACTGCATTTTTGAGTTTGAAAAATACTCTCCATCCATACTACACACCTGGAAACGCATATCACATGGCCATTCACCTTCACTGGGCATGCACTTACCAGTGTAAACAGGAAGCAGACTGTCTACTCTACCTTGGTTGATTAGTTAGTTGCAGACAACACTACAAACGAACGACTCAAAGTGTTGTAATTTGTTATTAATGATGAATTAACTGCTGGTAATCAACTAAAGATGTTCATCTGGGAAAGGGTCACGTGATTCGGGCGTGACGAATCATGGAAGGACACGTCGTGGCTGATTAGACGTTTTTTGCTCGTCCTCGCTAAAACGCAAGGTATTCAACCTAAAGCGGGGCCAGCAGCGTTTTAAATGTCTTTGTTTTAGGGGTTATAAAACGTGAGAGTAGCGTGGACGCCGGGTGTAAACGTAGCAAAAGTAATGTGTTTTAAACAACAAACTGTGGATGTAGTTCTACAGTTATTCTCAACAATAAGAAAACATTAATAATACAGCTGACATGTCATCAGAGCAGCGATGCACTGTGACCGCCATAGAGACAGAAATCTTGACATGAAGTTAGACCCCAAAAATGTCTTTCTGAAGCAAAGCGGCCCAGGACTAATATGAGAGGAGGTCATGTGACAGTCACAGATATCAGACAAGGAAATATTACAGCAGGTGATGTTACACTGTTGGTTTAGCAGAGGATGATACTGAACAGGGACTTTGGCAGAGACTGAAGCAGCTGTCAGAGGGAGAGGATTTCACAACAATAAAAAACATAAAAACTATTTAAAAAACTCTCAGTATGTTGGCAGCCATGATGGTGATGATGATGATGATGATGGAATGGTGAAGAGAATATTCATTTGCATTAAGTAACATGTTTTATTATAGTTACAGATCATGATCTCCGGTCAAACGGGAGAAATTTCTGCTCGTTCTCAAAAGAAAAGTACATGGGAATTGGTGAACGTCACAAATTCTCTTAAATTACTTTTTACGTGCCAAATCCGCACAAAGTGTTCTTCCATGAGTCCATTGTCCAAAAGTGTGTGTTTTTCCAATATTTGTGCAATTATGACGCCCCTCCCCCCCGCCCAGTGATGGCTGGCTTTTCCTTCCGCCTTCAAGATCGGCCATTTGCAGCCGCTACAAACACTTCTGAAGTGGTCACACAATATGCTTGCCTTAAGCGTCCAACTAAATGCTCAAATATACTCTGAAACGGACAGCAGACATATATATTCATGTTTATACACACCGGGCGTGTGCAGAGGACTCTCACCCCCTCACTTTACATCCTGCAGACCCTCACAGCTATGTGGACAGTTTTAAAATGTAAACTTAAAAAAGTTTAAAAAGTATTTTCTTCAATTTCCACAGTCTGTATAAGCTAAAACATCTACATCTCACTAGGGGAGCCTGTCCAAAGATTAGAGCCTGTATGTAAACATTTACAGTAATCACATTATTGTAGATCTTGTAAATTTGTCATCAGATTAGATTTGTCACCTGACCTACAAAGACACACACTGTAAATGAGTGAGTGTGCCTGACGCAACAGCAAACCTGAACCCTAACATGTAAAATATCTGCTGGACTTTCGGTTTATAGATATCTAGTATATCTAACAATATTAGTTCAACACGAGTGAACCAATACTAACATGCGTTGCCTGGGCTGTAATTCAGCTCCACAGTGGCTTAAAAACATAAAAAAACACGAAAAGAGTTAGTGACTATAATAGATAACATATTTCATTCATCAGGTAAACATGCTGTGTGATATATCTGCTCACAGCAACACCTTTGCAACATCCCAAAAATGTTCATAAATGCATGTGATGCTTGAATAATGCAAACAATGGAGAGGCAGTCAGTCTCTGACAGGAGGAGGCAAATTCCTGCATGTGTGTTTAAGTGAGAGAGACAGAGAGAGACTGAGAGAGAGAGAGAGAGAGAGAGAGAGAGAGAGAGACAGAGAGACAGAGAGACAGAGAGACAGAGACAGACTGAGAGAGAGAGAGAGAGAGAGAGACAGAGACAGAGAGAGAGAGAGATGCACAGACCGGATATATCTTATGTCTCAAGTTCTATATCCAAATATTAATCCAAAATCTTCCCTCACTGTGACACCTGGACTCAACCCTTCTCTACAAGAAGAACACACACACACACACACATGCACTGATTATGCAAGCTAAACGTAGCCTCTCAGTGCTTTTAATGCAAACTAAAGTCAGTGGCATGCTCCTGGTATCCAGTGCACAAATCAAACTATAGAGTGATGTGATGGGACGTGATGTGTGATCTGAGTTGCAGACTGTATAAGCCACACAACTACTTCTGTCCTTACCTGACAGAATAACAAATGTCATAGCGGTACTAAATATGTACTCGAATCACTCGCTCTGACATTTCTGGTGTCAGCTCTTCAGTTTCTATCAAGTAGATTAAGTCTTACTTTCATAAATACGGCAACAGAGAAGTGCAAGTTGAATTTGGACGATTGTGACACTTCTGAAAACATAAAGAGCAGCGTGACTTTGTGACCCCAGTCTGTCAGACAATCAGTCCACAGTGTTTCTAAAGATAAAGGGTACGGCCGGAGCTGTTGTTGTGCAGGTGAGGAGAAGGGATTTTCAGACAAATAAGGCCGTGTGCTCATCCTAGGCAGCGGTGATGAGAGGACGTCTGAATGTGGTGTGCTGGTGCCGCCCCGTCAGTCCACATCGTTGGCAGAAGCTTCTGCTTCATTAAGGGTAGAGTGATGATTGTTACAGAGCCTGGACTGATCCAACCCGAGTATTACGACTTACTTTAATTCAGTTCATTATAAATTGAATGGTGAAGGAGGTCACGCTGGGAGAAGAAAGAAGAAGAATCATTCATCCATAAGGGGAAATTACTACTCTGTAGTTTTGTTGCTGAAAATGCTGTTAGAAAAGCATGATGTTTGATGCCGTCACACTGACACTGTCTCCAGCTCTGACCAGCGGGGCCTCACAGACAGCACATTTACATTTTTACATTTAGCAGACACTTTTCTCCAAAGCCACTTCCAAATCAGGAGCAACTGGGGGTTCAGTGTCTTGCTCAAGGACACGTGGACACATGGACAGGAGGAGCCGGGGATCAAACCACCAACCTGCCCTACCTCCTGCGCCACAGCCGCCACAGTAACCTCCATGTGATCCATACACTTGGTAGGATGTGGCTACTGTTTTAAGCAAGGGAATGAGAGCTATGTAGCGTAGCATGATGTCACGTGTTCTAGGACGAGGGAGTAAGGGGAAGAGCAACGATGAAGAGTATTTGCTCATTTGCTTTAGTCACATACAGAAAAGTACTGTAACAATACAACTCTACAACACTGTCAGCAGAAACAAACCTTTGAAAGGAAACCTTTCAGCCCAAGGCTTTCTTGGTCTGGTACGACCAGCTGGCTGATGCTAGCTACTGTCAGCAAACGTTGCCATTATTCCGTAGTTACCACTTGAAGCCACAGTGGGCGATGTTGAGCTAAGGTTAAGATAAGCATAGTTTATAGCAACTGCTCTGACTCCAAGCTGATTACAGCCTCTGTTCTCCATGAAGGATCAACCTACAAACTTCGGACACCTCCCTTTCAGGGTTGCAGGAGGTGAGTTTTCCAAAGACAAAATAAGACAAAGAAGAAGGGAGGAGCATCACTTTAACGTTTGTATTATTTCATTTCTGTCTTACCACAAACTATAATGTGACCATTGAAAGGGTTTCATGCTGCTGGTGTCTCCTACCTATAATTTCTATATACAATAAACCTGTATTAAAGGCATTCCTCTGCTGACACTGAGCTACACTGTCTGAGCTTTAAAGATGTTTGGGACTACCTCGTCACAGTGTTAAAAGTGTCTTTGTTTAGAGAGCAAGCCTTGTAAATCCGGCCTGCGTTTGTCATCCAAATGGTCCTGAACCTGTTTTGACTGACACCATGTTTGCCCCAGCAGCTTTTTAAAGTAACCTTTCCCACATGCCAGAGTTAAAGTTTAGTAGGCCAAGCCTTCTGATGTGCCTGTATGGGCAGGAATGAACTAGCTAACAAGCTGCCTGTCTGTGGCGGTGAGAGAACAATCTTTGGGAAGTGATAGCACATTCCTTGAAGTTTTCCCACACAGACGGAACAAGCATAGCACAAGAGAAATGAATGCTATCTTATCAGAGTGTGCACACGAGGAGATGCATATGTTACACCATGTATGTCTGCATTGTCTTCTTTGTTTTTATCTGCTTGCAGTTTGGGTCAGGTTAATGCTGGGCTGTTGCTGCACAAGTTTGACCTGGTTTGGTCATATCCTGGAAGCTGTTCCAGAGGGGACCACATTCTGCTTGACATGACATGCTTTGCATGCTATGTCGGTCTCCTTGACTTACACAGCAGTAGCAGTCGCTGTCCTGGTTAGTGCAGCGTTGCACATTAAGTTTGTTAATGATTAGAAATACATGTGAGTTCATTATCTGGTAAACAAATAATCCATGTTCATTTGTTTAAACTGTGTTCAGTTCATTTATTTAAGTTTAATAAGTAAAGGGAAGTTAATTCGAGTTCCACAGATCATTTCCTGCTGTTGGGTGATTTCTATGGCTACAAGGGTACAAATGAGGTTTACATTTACACCTCATATGATCCTGATTTTGATCAACAACATCAAATGGCAAAATCAGTGTGACACCAACTGCCTATTTATTGTCTGACGTGACAAATTCAGGGTTGTTTACTACCTTTAGATAAAATTCAAGCATTGACTGAACCACAATGGAGCACAGAGAAGAGGAATAGAAGAACTTTTGCACAATTCAGTTACTGTCAATTCAGCTGTTCATTTCAATTCAGCTGCCTGGTGGTATGGGTACCCTCCCTGTAGCTGGAGGCTCTTGGCCAGCTGCTGTTGTTGCTTCCTGGTTGTGAAATGAGTAACAGCCAGTGGGCTTTCCCCTGCACAACTGTATCGTGCAGCTGAGGCCAGCTAAGGGTCGTAATGCAAATATTATGCAAATCATGCAACAATGATTGAAATATGACCAACAAAGCAGATCTTGGGGCCTCCAGGGTATGCAACCTATTTCATTTATCTCTGCTGGCTTACCAACAAATCCAAAACAAACTTCATGGTGCTGCACTTGAAATTAACGATGTTTAAACACTAACTCTTTATTTGAATTAATGAAATGTATGTGAAATGTATGTCTTCTAGCTCCAAACATCATTCACCCCAAATTTGAACACAAAACCACAATGAAGAAAGAAGTGTTGTGTGAGTGTAAGATATGGGCTTACTGCAGCCTCCATTGTTGTTTGGGACAGCTCTGTAGAGTAGTGATGTATGTACAGTGGACAGCTGGTCGATGCATCCTGCACCCTCCACACATCAGCACCATGACCTGGGACACACACACCACATTTTAACATATACACACGTACAGTACATTGGTATGATTGATGTGACAGTTTTACTGATTAAACTGTAGAGATAATGAATACTACACGATCTATTGAAAACTGTATATTTTGATAGTGGTTTACATATATGTGTGAATTTTTACTGCATTCTAATCATTCATACCCCATTTCAAATGTTACAGACCATGATGTCCACTGCGCAGGTCTGCCATATTGTAGACGAAGGCAGCAGACTTAGGCTACATCTGCATTACTAAGTTTTTGTGTTAAAACCGTCCATACTGCACTGCATCTAAAAAACACACATCACATGACCATTCACGTGCACTGGGCATGCACGTGTCGGGACATGTAAACAGGAAGCAGATCTTATACTCTGTGGCTGGTTGCTAAGTTGCAGAAAATACTACAAACGAAGAACATCAATGGTTGAAAGTAGGAGCAGAGATTTCTGTGCTTGGACCGACAACCAGGTGGAGCTGTTACTGAAAACGCTTGTAGTCAAGGCTGATGCTGTTTGTTATCGTCTGGGTAATGACTACGTGATTTGGGCGTGACAAATCAGGGAAGGAACATTGTGGCTGATGAGACCCAATCAGAAAGCAAATATGGGTGTCTGCGTCATTATTTTAGAACGTCTCCGTTTAAAACGCAATAACCAAAGTTTTCAAACTGAACCAGGGTCAACAGTGTTTTCAAATGTCTCTGTTTTAGGGGTTATTAAACGCTAGGTGTAAATGTAGATAAAGTGTTGCGTTTTAAAACTAAAATGGAGTGTGGATGTAGCGTTGACGTAGCTGAATTCACAAAAAATCTGATGCATGTAGCATTCTTCAAGTTGGTTTTTCTTGTTAGCATTTCTACTTGTGCTACAATCAGCATGGTCATGCTGTGACACTGCCACACAGCCGTGCGCTAATTGCCGCACAACCTGGTTTGGTGTGAATTCACCCTTACAGGATAATGTGCTTTTTACACATATGGACCGAAAAGCTGACAGTCATTATGAATGGGACACTCACTCAGCCACAGAGACTCTAAAGGTGCCCAACGACATTACAAGGGAAAGTTCTGCATACAACCAGGTTATACAACCTGAGTCATAATTACTGCGACCACTAGAGGGCGATGTCACTTGAATGCAAATGTGTCGTTTTGGGATACGACTGATACTGAATCAGTAATTTCCTAAAACTGTTCACTTTAGTTTTTATCAAACGTTACTTAAACAGGAGAAAATAGTGCATTTGTGGGGGACTATTTTTAGCAGCGGATGAATCCACATTTGGTGCTCTAGTGAGTATTTGGGGCAGCAGGTGTGTGTGTTCATGGTGATGAGGGAACAACGGTGTGGCTCACTGATGTTTTTAATAGTTTTTATACATCAGGCTGTGATACACACAGTAACTGTTAATGGATACATGCACTGTTGGTTTGACTGTGCATGGGATTTGATGACAATAAGGAAAAAATGAAATATTACTAGACCATGATTTATTCATTTATTTATTTTCTTGGAAAGCTTGTTCCATTAGTCTCAAAATGTTAACACTTTAGAACTTGAAGTTTTGGGTGTCATTCATATGCATTATATATTCTTTGCTGTGCGTCTTGACCTAAAGACACCAGGTGCATCCATTAATACCTGGACAATACAAGCAGCATACGTACATACATGGCTGCTCTTTATGTGAGCAGATATGGTGTATAGAAACTATGATTGACTGATTGATGCTGCCCCCCCTACACACACACACACACACATTCACCACCCTTCACAACCCACTGCAACAGGCGGCATACTGCCGCTTTGTATTTTGCCACTTTTGGTTTTTCCCCTCTCATTTCCAGTAAGTGCCTGAGGTGAAGTGTGGGCAAATATTTGGAGAGATCACGATGATTGGAACTTGCTCTCTGATGTACATGCATGTTCTAACAACAGCCAAATACTGCTGTTTACATGTGCCGGCAATGTCTTTAAATCCCTGTGAGGATCAAACCACTGTTCAATCACTGGATCTGGACTATTGATTTCCAGATAACTAAATATCAACAAAAGGAAGATTAGTAAAAGGGAATTGCTGTGTAATTCATTAGAAAATAATTACTGTGCATAAGAACTAGCTTAGCGTTAAGGTCAAAGTCATATGTGAGTAAAAAAAGGTGAAAACATGAGTGACTTTCTAAGGTGCTAAACTAAAGTTTATCTGACAGCCAAAACAAACAAAAAATACTCCTGCTAGCTAAAGAGAAATCTAAGCTAATCTAATGTAGCGCAACTGATCTTACATGTGAAAGTGAGTGTGTTCACGTTTACTCTCACGTTAGTTTGAAAGTACAGTTAAGCTACTTAGTGGCAAGTTGTATTATAAAGAGTAGAAATTTTACAAAATGTGATGATACTGCTTTATTGTAAAAGCCAAAATCTCACATTGTGCATCAAACTCAAATTTAGGTGCGCAGGTGCACCAAAGTGTTACATGTAAGTAGTGTTCAGACCTTATATTTGGCACAAGATACTGTAGAGAAAATAAAAAACGTATCTTTTTCAAGACCAAGATTGAACTTTCACACTCAAGATAGATGTGATTGAGAAAGTTTAGTATGAGTTATGCATCCATGAATTTGAAGGCTTATCAGATGCCAAAACATTTTAGAATATTATGAAATGGGATTTCACAATCCCAGAAAATTATCAAGGGAACAATTATTTTATCCTCTGCTATGGCGATTGTGAGGTGGACAGTAGATTTAGTAGAGTAATCCACCATGAATGAGCACTTCCACATATTGAATTGGCCAAAAGCTGAGACAGGTTAAATGTTTTATGTCCCAGAGTAGGCAGTGCCAGAACCCCAGTTGTGTCTCACTGAAATGAATGAGACCACTGCATTTACTCACAAAGTCCTTATGTCCGTGAAAATGGCCTTACCTTGGGCCAAATCAAGTTTGTTCATAGTCAAAGCATAAAGAAACATGTCGAGATAACCAAGACAGAGAAGAAGATGGTGGTTGTATTCATTGATTTTTTTTATGGTCAGCTGTAAACACAACATCTGACTTATTATCACAAAGTTGATATGGCGTACATCCAGCTAACTTTGTATGTTCCTATTGGCGGTCTGAATGCAAACAGGAAAAAAAAAAGCACTTGAAGGTATGTAGTTCCCGAGGAGCTCCCGAGAGCCAATGCAGACGAGAACTGTGAGCCTGAACCAAAACAGTGCAGCTGTGGACCATAAATCCAAAACAGTTAGCTGCAAGAGGCTAAAATGCTCCAGAGAGAGCAGACCTGCAGAGGTGGGTGGTAGTTCTCTATGGGTTCATTACTGTGAGTGCCTCCTTGTGCATTACACATGGGCATTTGTTCCATTTGTATTACATACATATGAATACGTGAAGCTTTAAGGAGAACAGGTTTGTCAGGAAGATGAAGCTTGATGAATTACATTTACCTCAGGATGTTTGCTAAGTCAACCTCGTCACAAATCACCCACAAATCCAAATACACAGGGATTGTTTTCACGTATGGTACCTTAATACATCCGGAATATTGGCTCAGAGTGAGAGGAGGGATGAAAGGCTTTGGAAAGAATCAAAGAGGGAGGAGAGCACAGCAAAGCAGAGACTTGAAGGAACATGAGGAGACTAAATGCAAAAATGGCTGTTAGCATTCCAGTCATATTAGTGCAGGGAAGATGTGTCCATGCTAGGAAATTATGTCTCTGTTTATTTAGACACAGATGTACAAGCATGAGGTTATATTGCTATAATGACACAGCAGATGACCTTTCAATTATGTTTATTTACAGCACAAGGTGGTAAGCCAGTGGGAAAACACAGCAGCTTTTTGTCATTAACCCTACTACTGTGTGTCCCCACACAAGTGCTGGTAGCTGAAGCAACCCCTTTTCATTTTCTTTTGATCCATGCTTTAACTTTTCAGCCTGAAGTATCAGTTTGTTTTCAGTTGAATCTCACTTGTTCTTAGTTTGATGGATTTATCTTTATAAAAGATAAAATAAAAAAAGCTAAAGGAGTGACAATAAGAAGCAATGCAGATACAAAAATAAAAACAAGAAGGAGATTCTTCAGATGAGTCCACCAAACTTATGTCTATATAGTATTAATGGACTAATTAGCAATTAGCAGCACAGCCGGAGCAGTAAATCCTTTTTTTAATAAGAGAATTGTGTTGACTATCATTCAGTGTCCTGGAACGTCCTTTCTCATCCAAACTCAACAGGAAATGACACAAAATGTCTCCGACTGCTGCAATGATACGATGATACGATGCCCTGAATTTCCTCTCTGCGTGTGCGCTGCCATAAAGGTTCGACTGACGTACAAAACATCATCTGCTCACTCTCCAACACCCCCGTGAGGATGTTCACGCAGACTATACCCTTACATATGTGGACCCCGTCCTAATACATGAGTCTCCGTTTGATCACAGTCATAATCTTTTCTCCACTACTACCTGTTCTGGGACAGAGTGAGCAACAGTCTTCAAACTATTGTTGTTACCTGGTTGAGACAGTAGATGAAACACTGCTGAAGTTCTGGATTCATCAGTAAACTCAGATTTGGGTTGGAATGACAGCCTGCAGACCGGTGGGGCTCAGCGGCACATGATTGGAAAGCACTGGTCCAAACTACCAGCTGTAGTTACACACGAACATTGTGCATCAACTGTTTTGTCTAGCAGAGCTCACAAAGTTGTTTTGCCAATCTGCCCACCGGCTCTGTTGGAGGCAGGAGGGCCAGCTGTTATGTAGGAGGTTTGCCACCCAAGAAGGCCATGATATGCCATCAAGGAAACATGGCACACACACCCAGTGTACACCATGGTATGTCTGTGTGTGTGTGTGCCCGTCATCCATCTGATAAGAGTCCACACACAGTGGGGGAAGTACTGTATACCACATGTAAGAGAGCTCAGACTCACTAAGATCAGAGAGTGACAGACAAATTGACTGTAAGAAAGTAGTTACAGTACAGTACAAACTGGCATTATAGTGCTGATGACTATAATCTATTGTTTATTGTGAAACGATGGAACATTATCATCCGGGGTTTCAAACCACTGCACTGAAGGGAAAAGCAGTAAACGTACCGCACCGTGAGATAGTGGCGATAAGGAAATATGCCATCAAACACGGCGGCATAACTGTAAAAACAACACCGCTTCAAGTAATAAAAATGTGTGATATGATGGTTACAGAAAGATGAGCAGAGAAATCACACGGGGAGCTGACAGGGCAAGCCAACAATGTTTCTTAATCCATGGCTCTCAGATTAAACCATAAAAGAAAACTTCTTTGGATTATGACCGGGTTCTTCCGGTCCAAACAAGCCAAGGTTCAGCCATGCACACTAAAGGACCACAGTATAAGTGTTAAACTGTGGCTATCACATGCAGATCCAGAAATGTGTCTTAACACTGGGAGGTGGGAGCAGATTGTGCTGCCTCGGCAGGAGTACGCACACTCAGACAACTTACTTTATCATAGCAGTACATCATGTGTAGGCTGTGTATCCTCTTGCATTTTTACTTTTCTCTTCTGGAACGCCTTTTTGTCACGACCGGGAGCAGTGACTCTCTAGTGAAACAGATATTTCATCAAGAATTAGGTGGATTTGTCTACTTTAAGATTAATGCTAAATGTATGCTAACATTATCATCAAGTTCTGTTTTCTGTTTGCAGGCTAACTGTTGCCAAGGTATCAGCATGCTGGAACAAACCAGTTCATCTGATGTGTCATCTGACCACCTCTAATGGCAGACGTGTTTGTACCTGTCCAAATGGCCACACTCAAAGGTGTGCTGTCATGACTGAAAGTGTTGACTGCTTAGTCCCACAGATGTTAAGCCATGTCTGACAGCATGGAGCTCTACAGACTAACAACAGGCCAACATATACATTTATAGCAAAGTTCTCCCTCTTTTTTATTTTAGTTACACAACTTATTTAATTGAGAAACGAGTTTTTAACCAGGTGTTGTTCGTCTGTGATTAATGGTAATAAAGTGGGATGTGTCTGGTTTTCTATATGTAGGGTCCCTACAGACGCAAATCAAATTGAAATGTATTATATGGTTTATTAGTGAACAGGCAGGGGTGAGACTCACGTCCCTGCTCTTTGCAGGTCTATGGCTACATTCAGATAGAGGTGGTGAAAACGCAGATTCATTTGAACATGGGTACTCCGTTTAGGCTGTGGCGTTGCGGGACACAAAGGGTGCTGAAAAAACCCAAAATCAACCTTTGGAGAAACTGAAGTCACGCTGTGGAAGTTAATCACGCTGGCGGACACCCAGGTGAAGAAGAACTTTGTTTACCTGTAGCATTGTAGCATTAGCTGTTTACCTTAATATTCCACTGTTTACCAAGCTACTGTGATCAATCGCTGCCGTGATGACTGATCATCCGCTGTTGAGCCCTGCCTGGTTGGCTTGTGTTGACCTCAGGCTGGGACACAACCCTGCGTTGAATTGCCCCAGTGCCTGATTCTGTCTGAAATGTAAAATTCCCACCTGATGATGACCAGCTGATGTTCTGGTATGCGGATGAACATCATGGTTTGCTGGATTATGGACTCGGTTCATGGACGGGCTGCAGTCGTTCACTCCTGGTGCTGTTACCCCTCAGCACCTTCACACACTACATCCCTTTGAGGTGAACCAAGAAGGCCTCAAGCTATATGTGCAACTAGACTACACTTCCTGCCTCAACTGCCACAGCTGGGTTGCTTCACTAAGTCTTATCGGTGTCTGTGAGTGTGACTTATACATACACTACAAACACATCCCCATCCTTACATCTGTACAGCCTTATATTTAACAGTGCAGTCACACTAGAAACACTTCACAGACCGTGTGAGCAACCAGTAAGTCTTTGCACATACTGTATATAATAGCATGTCAGTGTTGTATTAAAGTAGACTTGAAGCTATCCTATAATATGCACAGATCTATCTGCTGTAGTTTTGAGCTAGTACTATGGATGTGTAATTTGCAGATGCAATGATATGTCTGAAATGAGAATTAGTATCTTTGGAATTGGAATGTTTAGCTGCTGTATTGTTTCTTGTTTAGTGGATGATTTTCTTTGCAGAACAGATATTATATATATTTCTATTTTTCTGGCTTTGCTCTGACCGAGTGAACAGCTGTAATGCCATGAGTGTTATAAGCCAGGGGTTCACTGTGTACACCTGAAATGGTGAATACCTCACCTGCACAGGCAGGCTTCTCTCCCTGATAAGGAAAGTTTAAAGAAAGGTAGAGACACTGATGATAACACGGAGGTGGATCTGCTCTGCACTATGGTGTGAACCATGAGTGGGATTATACCAAAGGAAACTGCTTTCAAATGACAAAGTAGGATTTATAGTCAGTATCGACTGTCTGCTTTAAATAGATTGATCAGTCACATGCAGGCTGTTTTAGCATTACAACATTTAGCAGCAATAAAATAAAAGGATAGCTACAACAAAGCTAAAGCTAAACACACGGCACATGATCCACCTTCTGAAACCTGCTGAACACAAACATTGCTTTTTTAATAGCAGATTGGCTGCAAGTGTTATATGCGCGTTACATCTGCCTTAAACTGCATGCCATCAAAGACTTATATTTTGATATATTATATCAAGAACAGTAACAGTAACTAGGGTCAGGAGAGAGCAGCAAGTGTTTGGTCACTTCAAAGTGTAACTCCACCCTCAGATTCAGCCAGAACCCCTCCCTCATGGTATATTTTTTCAATGCAATGAGTGGGGGAACAACAATTGTAGGAGGCGTGGCCTCGTGGCTACGTAGTGTGTGGGTCACACAGATAAAGAAAACTGGATACAGCGTTGGAGGTGTGGCCCCGTTCATTTCTGTGAAAGTTGCTCAGTGGTGCATAAAGCCAAAAAAGATCGACTTCCGGTTCTAAAATGACCCGGAGCACCACATAGCTTCCACGTCGTGCGGCCCAGAAAGCAAGCGCACTAGTGTTTCTATTCACCTCACCTCCAGACTGCTCTGTCGTGGGCTCTCTCACATGAAGAGAATCTATAAGTCCGGATTCAGCTCTTAGTGAAGTTTACCATTTATAAGATTTAATGACTTTAAGTGTTTGTACTACGATGTAATTAAAAACAATCCGCAGATTTACACGTCTTTCACAATGTAAGTCACTTCCTGGAGGCTTGGTGGGTCAGGGGACATGTGGGAGACTGATGGCAGGGAGACAGGCAGTGTAGATCTGTATTAGTGACTGAGGGCAGTGAGACAGGCAGTGTAGATCTGTATTACAGACTGATGGCAGTCAGTGAGACAGGCAGTGTAGATCTGTATTAGCGACTGAGGGCAGTGAGACAGGCAGTGTAGATCTGTATTAGCGACTGAAGGCAGTGAGACAGGCAGTGTAGATAGATCTGTATAAGCGACTGAGGGCAGTGAGACAGGCAGTAGAAGCCTGTGAGTGATGGCAGCAGACAGTCTGTCCAGCGGGTCAGACAGACAGACAGGCAGTAAAGGGCCCTGATTGACAAGAGGTCTTGTGGCTCGCGCCTCTGCACGCCACTCATCCGCCACTTCCTGGGCCCTTTGTGTTTCAAACACACACACACACACACACACACACACACACACACACACACCATCTGCTGTGGTAATTCACAGGCTGCATGCCGGAGCAGCACACAGCCTCCTCTCTTACTTTGCTTTCTCCTATTCATGCCTCCTTCGCTCGCTCGCTGTCTTTTCTTTGGAAGGAGAAAGCCAGGCTTTTCAGAACTTTTGTTTGCCCCCCCACCCCCCAACACACACACACACACACACGCACACACACGCACACGCACAACCGTACTATCAAAAGCAATCATTCCACTTCACTCATCAGAGGACGGCAGTCTGGTTTTGTGGAGTCTTACAATTTATTTAACCTGGAGCTCATATTTTTCCTGGAGTGTAGAGGAGCTCTGCTGTCTGTAACACACCTGAGCAGACATTCAGTACTGAGCTGCTGCAGCTGATCACTGATCCATCTGATCAGGTTGGTGTCTTGATCGTGTCTGCCTCTTATTAAACATTATAGCTGCTATAGCTGCTATTCTACTAATTACATGGAATTGATGCCAATATTCACGATCTTGAAGGAGTAGAAGTGAAAGTGCCGATTCTGAACTGTACGACCACACAACAACAACCCACATCTGACCAAAGCACCAATATGGATTACACACGCTGTCACAACCCCTTGTTGCTTTGACAGGAGTTTTGCAGGTAACACATATGTTTTGTGTAAAGAAGTCCCGTGTGTGCAGCGTAGCCTGATACCACGCAATGCATCAACGTCTCACTGTCAGCCTTCTTGGTAATTACAGTAATTATCATTTATTGTCAGAATGCCACACACACACAAACTGACTTTTCGTTATGTTACAGCAGTGTCACTGCGACCAGTGAAGCGCTGATAGCTGGTAGACGAGTGTCTGCTTTAGGACACTTTCTGCTCAGTGCATCAGGTCTAAAGGAAGCAGTGGCTTTAAAGTTTAACCCCACAGAAACAGGTGAGACACTGTGGGTGTGAGCAGCATGCAATGCTTCTTTTGTGAAATCTTCAGTGCATTGTTTGGTGATGTGGGGGCAGACACACACATACACACAGGATCAAGCTGAGTGCAGCTACCTGATCATTCTCACCGTGCTGGAATGTGGCCTTTCATTCCACTCTACTCCCCCGCAAGTCCCACAATCCATTATGTGAACCTGCACTGCACAACAAGCAGGTGTGTCTCCTTTAGGAGAGGCCTTACAGAGACTGTAAATATGACAACAGAAAGAGCCGTCATCAAATTTAACACCTACACACAAATGTAGAAGTCTTACTGTACGTGTGAATGAGATTGTATTTAATATACTCATATACTAGAAAGCATTCATCAGAGAAGGTGCTTGTTCTTTTGTTGTTCGGGGTCGAAAACCTAGTTGAAATCCAGTTTGTTCGGCTGCTGTGCACAAAGCAGGCAGACAGTTAACTGCAATCACCTTGCAGGAGTTCAGCATGTCGTCCTGTCACTGTCACTTTGGGCTGCAGATAAACATGATGTGCTCACTTGCCTTTGGTCAATGCTGCAGGAAGTCTGTGGAGTGAATACTTCCAAGTACACAGTACAGTAAGGTCTGTGATCAATCATGAGATAGTTTACCACCTGCTCCGGAGCAGGTTATGTTCGAGATAACAGAACAATGCGTAGAAAAAGAACGTAGGTAGAGGAAACATTACACCAAAGCAACACAGTGACCTCTCAGTGATGCTGGGTGCACAGACGATGCAGGGCAACACGTTCTCTATCTTTCCTGCAGAGACGTGGCTCTGATTTGTGGCATCTGCGATTTTCCCATTGAGGGACTAATAAAGGTTCCTCATCGTATCTTATCTAAACACTTATCTATCACTCCTAGTCATATTTGCCGTGGGAACAAATAAGTTTAACAATACGGGGGGTTTTGCCTGAAATTCAATGGAAGCTGCTGATACGGTGTGCAGCTGCTGTGTCTTCCTAAATAGTGAGAGCTGACCATTAGCTCTTAGTCACTCACACAGCTCGTCTCACTCTTTGAACAGTGGGCAGAGAGAGCTGTGTGACTGACACAAGACAATCACAGCTGCCGATGTTACACTTTGGTCTGGTGCCAAAAGCTCTCGAGGAATCACAAACATGCAGCCGGTATCAGTGCGGTTCTGACGAAGGCCTGGCAAAGATCTGCAGTGCAGATTCCACAAGTCTAGATAAGAAGACCTTCACAGTCATGTGGCACCGATCAATGTGTGTGTTCTTCACTTCTTATAGAGTTTATTTCCTCAAATAGTTCAAAGTTTGAATGGAAGCTGAAGCTGTTCCTGAATCCTGGTTGAACGAGGTGAAGACAACATCAGTACAGTCTTCATCCATTATACAAACTATTCACATCAAACTCACACAGCTGCTGTCTCACCCCTCACCTGTCTGTCTCACCCCTCACCTGTCTGTCCTCACCTGTCTGTCTCGCCCTTCACCTGTCTGTCTGTCTCACTCCTCACCTGTCTGTCTCACCTTTCACCTGTCTGTCTGTCTCACTCCTCACCTTTCTGTCTTACCCTTCACCTGTCTGTCTCACCCCTCACCTGCCTGTTTCACCCCTCACCTGTATCTGTGTGACTCTCACCTGTCTCTGTGTGACTCTCACCTGTCTGTCTCACCCCTCACCTGTCTCTGTGTGACTCTCTCCTGTCTGTCTCACCCCTCACCTGTCTCTGTGTCACTCTCACCTGTCTGTCTCACCCCACACCTGTCTCTGTGTGACTCCCACCTGTCTGTCTCACCCCTCGCCTGTCTCTGTGTGACTCTCACCTGTCTGTCTCACCCCTCACCTGTCTCTGGGTGACTCTCAGCAGATGTTGGCTGTTATGCCGTGTTGTTGTTTTTTATCTGTAGAGAGAAGAACAACAAGACATTGTTTTTATGTTGTTCAGGAGTTTCACTGTGGACGGACGTTTCTACTAAAACCACCTGGAAACACGTATTAAAACACCTTGAAGTGTAGACAGACTACAACTGAAACTCTTCACACGGTTGCATCAGAGTCAACTCAGGTGAAAGATTTGTCTCGCTGCCCTTTGGGAGTCCTAATTAGCATGGAGCCACTAAGGAGCTGGTGCTGAACTCGATACCTCAGGACCAACTTCCACACCTTAAAGTCAGACATACAGTAACAGTGGTGTTTGACAGACGCCTGCCAACCTCATTTAGGAACTGCAGGGATCTGAGAGACCTGTGTCAATGTAAAGCTAACTGATCCAGGTGTCAATTACTGGCACCTCTACAATACACAGCCATAAAGAAGTCCTGCCATGCACCTCCTCCTTTTTGTTTGATCACTGTATGTGATGTGTGTGTGTGTGTGTGTGTGTGTGTTTATGACCAAATACCTGCAGAACTAATGACAATCTCTTCGGCCTCAGCTGTACTAACATGCTAAACTAAGGCGGTGAACATGGTAAAGATCACAGCTGATAAACATCAGAATATTAACATGTACAGCATATTATCACGTGAGCATGTTAGCATGCTGCATTTGCTCGCTGAAAGAGGGAATGTTTTTCTAAGAAGACTTGCTGCTAAGTGTGACTTGCTGCTGAAGCCTCACTTTATGTTCAGCTGGACTCTGGAGTTGGCCCCCCATCACTTACAGTGTAGTTGTGAACAGGAGGAATTACCCAGAACTCTCTGTAGCTGCATCACTGCGTCAGTAAGAGACTTTTAAAACAGCCGTCTCACTTCTGTTCTCACTTTTGTCTGCTTCACTTTCCTCCCTTCCTTTCCTCACTCCAAGTCACATCCTGGTAGGAGACAAGTGCTAGCGAGGAAGGGGAGGAGGGACAAACATGAATGCATCTTCAGTGGCTTACTAGCTGTTCACAATGCTCAGGGTCTCTGGTGTCAGAGGAAATGCATTGTTTCTGACTTCCCTCCCTGCTGGTTTCTGCCTCTGAAGAAGAATAGCAGGGGATGTTGAGGAATATAGGCCTCCCTGTATTTATTGTAACAGATGACACACTGATCTTACTTCCTTCAGACACTGACATCTAGTCGCCACGCGACTCTTACTGTATGTGTGCGTGTCCCAAACAGCCCTTTTCACCAGGATCCTGCAGGAACCTCAGTGGTGAAAACTACTGGGAAAGGTTGGTTCCAGGGACGGGGTCCCTGTTTCTGTCTCCACTGGGGACGTCATTAGGAAAGCACTGCAGTAAACAACACAGCCAACACAAAAATACACACACTTTGAAATGCAATAAGAGATGGGAAGAATGTCGAGAAACGCACTCAGAAACAGCAGCATTTGTGTTAGACAGCCAACTAACTGAACTGACCTGAATCTCCGTTTGTTGTCATATAAATCTATATATTATCATGTATTATTATCTTTATATTTATATCTGTTCACATTATATTATTATGTTTGTATACTAATCTGATCTTTCAGTGTTTCGTTGGTAGTGTGGTCGTGTGGTCGTCTGATAGACAGATATTTGTTGTTAGCATATTTGGGTGATGTTCACGAACATTTAGGGTTAGAGAACACACATTATTGTGTTTGGGACTTCATGTGCTTTACAGACAGAGACAAACTGTTTTGTTACTCATATATGCCGCCTCTCTGCGCCGCCGGGCCTATTTAAAGGGCCAGTTCACCCAAATGATCTCACTTTCTTTCTTATATCTAGTTTGTATCATTTCAGGCACGTAGTTTTAGTTTTGTTATTCTCCCACAGCAACAAAAAAAAAAAACATGTCTGAATCTCACTCCAGCTGGTTTACCAATGTTGTCTTTCTGCTGTTGACTCTGGTAAAAAAAAAAAAGGTGATGACTTTTATTCTGACATAATGTGAATTCCTATTTAACAATAGTTACGTACCACCTGCGCCTGGACCGACCAGTGGTGTGCCTCCGTCATAGCTTACAGGGCTGCGGTCCACATGCTAGTGTAAACTGGAGCTAAGTGACTTTAACTGCTTGTAACTTCACTGAAAAAGGTGCCAGTGAAGTTCCAAAGTTACATTTTAAGTGTGTATGGAATGAACCGGCTCTCATGGTGGCCTCCTCACCTCCCCCTCCCCGGCCCTCCCAGCATCCTCTGCAGCCACAGCGTTGTGAATGGGACAAGTTTATTCAGCTAGGGAGCCTATTACCCCATGCACGCTGAAAGGTCTCTGAAAGGCCGCCCAACAACCCATGTCAGCACATGAAAGTGATGACTGGACACTGGGGACAAAATGTGTGTGTGTCTGTGTGTGTGTGTGTGTGTGCGTGCCCTATTGGGGAAGGGTGCCTGCACTTGAACTGGATCTATTCACTCGGGTTAGGGGGTCTTGTGGTCTTTAATGTGACCATAGCAGGGCAGAATGACCTCTGCGGGGCTAGCTGGCACCACAGCCTTAATCCTCCTCCTCCTTGTCTTTTTCAATTCTCTCCCTCCTTCACTGTCAAAAGAGGGCTCTGACTTTTTTCTCTCTCCCTTTCTTCTCTCCTCTCTGCCCCCCATATCGTTAAACAGGCTTCTCACTGGTCAAGGAATGTCTTGAAGGTCTTTGAATTTTGCGAGGTTGCATTCAGCAGAGAGAAAAGTCAGGGAATGTAAACAGTTCCTCTGTGAGATCAGGGGATACGAGGGAAATCATTTTTTACAAATATAGCAGAACATACATTAAAACATGTGTTTCATTCATTCCAGCTGATGGTGTTCTGCCTAACTGGAGGGGAAATCAGACTGACAAGTTATTCCTAATGTGAAAGGAAAAACTTTTGCAGCTGTGACTGGTGGAAAATGGAATTTGACTTCTGAGTGAAACCCTGGTTCACATCCTTTGAAGCTCCCTTTCTCTCCTCTAACTCGCTCTCACCGTCCACCCCACTGCACCTTTAAAAGCATTCCTGGTGTCTTTATGAGCACCAGCAACCGAGAGTCACCTCGTACCTCCACCCTTGCCAGTTACAGTAATGCAGTCTGTGTGTCTTCAGTCTCCTAGAGTCAGAAAACCTGGCGAGTCTACATGAATGTGACTCTTGGAAAGGCAGAGAAGTCGTGCTAGGCAAGTGCTCATCTTAAATAAATAGAACCCCACCCCCTGGTATAATAATATTATTATTATTATTATATTATAATAATATAATAATAATAATATTATTATACTGGCTCTTGTCTGCAGTTTAGAATATTGAAGCAATATGTGCTTGTTGTATATATCATTCATTTAGTTAATTGCAGGCATGTTTCCATCCAAGACAATTTGAAACAAATATTCAGAAAATTATCCAAATGAAATGTGAATGAACAGGCAGCCATGTTGTGATTAGGAAACTGTGCCTGCGGTAATTCAGTGTAAAGGTTAGTGTTAGTGTGGCTCTAAAATCACTAAACTGTTAACAATATCAATAACAATACTGTTAATAATATAATAATTATTTGTACGGTTCCTGGTTTAGAAACATGGACATGATGGTAAGAACAAGAAGGGAAATATGATCGTATTACTTAAGACACTTCCCAGTGATCTACTGCCAATGTACAGAGCTGGTCTTCTTATTCAATATACCCTTTTTCAGCAGTGTCCCAGCTGTTTGCTGTGTGTGTGTGTGTGTGTGTGTGTGTGTGTGTGTGTGTGTGTGTGTGTGTGTGTGTGTGTTCAGATATCCATTATCCAAAGGAAACTGCACAGATGTCAGCAATGAATCTATACTGAACAGCTGAGGCAGTATGTGTGTGTGTGTGTGTGTGTGTGTATGACTGAACTGAATGCTACTGGTCAGTTTTACAAGACACTCTGTTACAAAATGTGAGTAAATGACTTGATTTAAAAAGCTACAGAAATGATTGATTAACCCTGAATATCTGATCACTTCCATCAGTTAGGGTTCGGTCCACCTCTGTTAAGGCCCTTTCAGACGCAATGCGACAACGGCACCACTGCACTCTGACACCCGTTATTAAAAATGGGTTTCAGAGTTCACAGCCACTTCACGGCGGCTTCTCGCTGTGATGAATTCCCGCGTGGCCAATAGAAACAAGGCAGCCAGCCAGGCACGGAAGGTAAGGAGGACGAAAAACTAATCTCATGTGTCTGAATTCCCTGAATTGTACAACGCAAGTTTGCGCTTGTATGGCCTCGGGAGGACGGCCCTGTCTTGGAAACACGTTTCCAACTAAGAAGGTGGCCACAACAAAATGACATAGTCCCACTAGAAGATATGAAAACACAGGGAGAACATGCAAAGTACACAGACAGTACTGACCACTGCACCGCTGTGCTGCTCCTTCTACCACAGAGATCCTGATCAAACAGCTAGAATCAACAGTGGTCCCTCACCTTTCGTTCAAATGTTGAAAATACAACCATATTTCTTGGATTTCAAATTGTAGATCTTGCTTGTGACCAGCTCTGAAAGGTCAGCTGCATTGTCTCGGTTCAAAGTCCCAATAAAGGCTTTGGCAGGGAGCTGAGGCCTTGCTGGAAATGACTGCAGCCGAGGACAATGCGAAACCTTTTTATACCACGCAGGCACACGTCCTGGTTGGTGGCTTTGGAGAACAACTTTCAACAAGAAAACCACAATAAATCTCAAAACAGCACATCCAGGAATGTGGCTTTGTGAGCCATATTCCAACATCATGGTGGAATATAATAATAATAATACTACCGTCTGCTAAATGCCTAAATGTAATGTAAATGTAATAATAAATAATAATAAATAACAACAAAAGTTACCATGGCGGCACATGTACACACTGCGGCTTCTCTCTCTCCCTACAAGATGGTGTTTCTGTGTTTTTCCTGTGTTTTTCGTACATCAGTCGTGGTGTTCTTGTACGTTTTCATCAAGTCTTCCTGTCATGAAGCGCACATGCAGTCGAGAGGTTCTGCTCAATGTCAACAGAGCCACATTTTTCGAGTTGAGCTCCATGGACGCAGAGGAACTACGAGACTGTGGTCTGCTCCGGAGGCCTGTACCATCACTGACCCCCAGTTCCGCACCTCGCCCACAGTGGAGGCGACACAAGCGGTGTGAGATGAAGGAGAATCAGGGTACGCGCGGAGGTATCCGAGTTAGGCTAGCGGCTAGGCCTCATAAGCCAGCCATCCCCACCATCGTGCTGGCCAACCATGGCGGATCACGCTGTCCAGCTCGAGCGGCTGACTTGCTATCGAGCAGACAGAGTTCCTGTCGGAAGAACCTCCAGCGCATTGTGAGGGCAGCTGAGAAGATCGCTGACAGCACACGCCTCTCCCGAAAAGCCATCTGCATTGCAACGGACCCCATCCACCTGTCACAGAGCCTCTTCAGCCTGCTGCCATCAGGAAGGAGACTGCAGAGCCTGTGAGCCGGGACCAGCAGACTGAAGGGCAGCTTCTTTCACCAGGCTGTCAGGATGCTGAACTCTCTCCCTTGCACTACACAATGACAGAAACTTTATGTCTCTTTATGCCTGGTCTTTGTGCCAGTTTGTTTATTGTATGTTCTTTGGGTGACTGTATTGGTATGTTTTTGTGTTAGTTTTATTTAGTTGTGTATTCTGTTTTTTTTTGCACAGAGGGATTGAGAGTAACAATATTTCAATCCTCTGTATGTCCTGTACATATTGTAGAATTGACAATAAAGAAACTTGAACTTGAACTTGAACTAACTGCCAGCTCAGTGGCAACTGCATACAAGCACGCACAAATATACACAGAAACACATCGCCTCATGTTTCGTGTTTCTTGTATTTTCTTTAGATCTAATCCACTCCCTGGTCCTGAAATGAATATGATGCAGTTTAACAATTTGTGGAATGAAAAAACTGGTTGTGTACAGGAAGCAAGTAATCTCATCTCTCAAATAAAGTATATATACATATGTTTTGATAACCTGAATGTGTTCTATTGTCTCAGTGCTTTTACATATATTTGTTCCATTGGGGCAGGAGGAGAAACCTTCTCCTTTGCAAACTAACTTTGAATAAAGAACAGTGCTGGGGTTAACATGTTACAATAATATATTACTTTTAGCAGTAACAAAGTAATAACACGTTACTAATAGGATTTCTGTAAAATTATATTGACTATGTCAAGTACCGCATTATCACCCAAAATGAAGTGTTTATTGTCTAAGAATGCATCCACACTGCGCCAGTTCCACCAGTGAGTCATGAGAAGAATTTCCTTATTGCAGAGATTTAATGGCTGTGATGACTGTGGTGTCAGACTCTACCTAATCAAAATTGGTATAATCCCATTAATTTCACTTTCAAAGAAAAAATACAACAACATAATAGTCAAGTGCAATATATGTCTAGAGAAGGCAGGGAACTCTCTACAGCAAGCAATAGCACAAGTACCCCGAAGAAACACTGGGAGAAGGTTCACGCTAACACTAAGTTGAGAGAGGCAACATTGCTAGAAAGCAGAAAAGAAAGACACAGGACGAGTGTGAGAGAATGTCCGTGGAAACAGGTGACTATCTCATATCTGCCCATACAATAGAAAGCCTGTACCAGTTTCTAAGAATGAAAAACATCGCTCTCCACTATAACACACCAGCAACATCCAGCACAGTTCCATATCATCACACTATTGTTAATATAAGCAGTCGCCAGGCCAGCAGGAACAGTACTTGATCCTCCCAGCAAAGCAGGGGTACAGGCAAGTGTGAGGCAGTATCCTGGTCGTCTATGGAAACAAAGCAAAGTCACTATCCGAACAAAAACAGGGTTTGGTAGAAACACAAGACAATAAGGCAAAGAACAAATGCATTAGGCTGGTATATATAAAGAAATGGCTAACGAGAGAATCAGGGGCAGGTGCGTATTGAGGAGCAAGCATGCATAATCAAAGACACACTGGAAATAAGGAGACAAGACACATTTCAAAATAAAATAAGCATAATTTCCACCACTGAGGTTCCCTTGAGCAACGTCCTAAAGCCCAACTGCTCCATTGGAGTTGCTTGGAGGGGCCAGCAGATCAGATTTTGGTTGTACTCAGAAGATTCCAAGTGTGAATATGTGTAACTGTGTGAGGGTGGTCAGGGCGATCCTCCTCAGTCAGACTTCCCTCAATAAATAAAGTTTGAAGAGGATATTTGCTCTTATACTCAAATAATCAATTCATCTGGTTCACAGACCTTTTAACAAGTGAGCAGAAGGAAATCAATTCAAATGTGTGTGTTCCTATTAGAGAGAGAAAAGAGGAGGGTTTGGACTGCTGCTAGTGACGCCAATGTGGCCATGAAAAAACATTTACATAACACCAGCTGGTTAAAAGGGTCTTAATGTACAATGAAACCCTGGTGGGCAGTGCTGGCTTTTGTTGTTCACAATGCATAAAACATTAAACAATCCATATTTAATAAAAAGAAACAAAAAAATATGCTTGGGTTTTTAAACAGGTAGGTGTTGTCTAATTTGCTGCTGAAGCGTTTTTTACTGCGTAGGTATCTAAATGCTTCAATATAGATTCATTGGTATGCTGAATGATAAATGAGGCCCATCATTGCTACAATTCCCTTAAGATAACACCCAACTAACACACACACAGAGTAAGTGTTGTGTGTACAGTCTGTGCACTGTCGACCTGAAGTGTGCAGGGCTTGGAGAAAGTGATGAGTTATCTCCAGAGCAGGGTTAGGGGCTGTTCTGCTGCTCTGCAGGTGTGTGTGTGTGTGTGTGTGTGTGTGAGGAGATCCTCCCTACTGACAGAACAGGTGGTAGTGTGCCAGCACTGCAGAGGTTGCATAGATAGAAGCAGGGAGGGGATCAGCCAGACAAGGAGGCGGGAGACTGCACAGCCATGACACTTTTCTGTCTTTTCTCTAATAAGCTTCATCTCCTTTCAATGTTTGTTCTTATTTTTCTCCCTTCATGTTCCTGCTTTCTCCCCTCTCATCTCTGTTCCGTATGTGATGCAAATGGAGACAGAGTGATGAAGAATAGAGCTCAATGGGCACTCAAGGCCCAGCGAGCGCGGGCCCATTGTCTGTATTGATCAGTTTAGACAGGAGGGTTTGGACCTGATTCAGTCTCTCTAGCATGAACAAAATTAAGTTAAAATGCAACAATGATCCTGAGTGATTATAAGTTCAGTCTCTGTGCTGTCTGTAGTTTCTATACTGTCATAATGTTTCCCTTTCATAACATCATATGCTATCAAGATGTTATTTATGATGTTGTAATGGCTTAGGCAAAGTCTGTTGCACAAAACTTTAACTACCCATAACCATAATACTGTGGTTTGATTAGCTAAATCACAAATGTGTTGCATATATTAATTAGTTTAGCAAGAAATTTGCATATGGATCATCTCACAAAATAACAATATTAACAATGTTAAGATTAGACAATCCTTTACTGATCCCCCAGAGGGGAAATGTGGGTGTTACAGCAGCAGAAGTATAGATAAACTTAAAAATATATTATATAAAACTTGATAAAATCAATTATAAATGTATACAATAAAAAAATATAACATAGACCATACAAAAGCAATTACCTCAAAACAATAAAAGTACACATACGGTACCCACAACTAGTTTTGCATAGTAACTGATTTAAGCAAATTTATATAGTGGACTGATTTGTTGTGCAATTTCAGCACGACTACAGACCTGGCCTTCTTTACCAGCTTGTTGCATCTGCTAACTTAATCAGCCCTGATGCCACCACCCAACACACAACAGTGGAAAAACTACAGACTGGTAGAAGATCTGCATGAGCCTGTTGCACACTGTTATGTCCCCAAATTAGTCCAGTGGATGAGGCGAGTAACAGAATAAGAGAAAAGAGCCAGGAAAACACAAAAAAGTAGAACAAACCAGGAATTTATTAGCAGATCTGACAAAAGCTATACAAGAATATCTGAAAGAAAACCAACTCTCTAGGAGTGGAAAAAAACACACACAATAATAACAATGGGACATAAACAAACTGTTTGAAAAACCACCCTCTCTCCAAAGAAGAGAGTAAGCAAGCAGAATGGCCCACTGGCCCATCTGCATCTCCTCTCCCAGCCTTTGTACACCTGCCCCTGATAAGCATGTGAAAACCAGCACCACAATCACCTGAAGAGGGTGTCAGTGTTGTTAGACCAGTCCAGTTATGTATTTATTTGGACTCCAAGGTACCCATATGAGTCCACACTCTCCACTTCCTCTCCCTGGATATAACTGGGACAGGAGGTCTCCTGTCCCTCGGTTATACCACCACCAGCTCTTTCGCTTTCTGATATTGATCTTCATGTGATTGTTGTTGTACAATGTGACAAGGCTCTCTATCAGTCCTCTGATCTCCTCCTCATTGTCTTTGTTGAGTCATCCATCAATGGAGGAGTTGTTGGAAATATTTTGAAGGTTGCAGGAACCACAGTGGAAACGAAAGTCTGAGTTGTAAAGAGTAAAGACAAATGGGGCCTGCTGCTTTAGGACATATTCAGGCTTTGCTGTGATTATGCACAGAGTTGTGCAATGGAGTCACATATTAACCAGCAATCCCAGCTTGAAAACTGATACAAGCCAAGCGACTACATGGCGAATAACGTCTTTGTACTCCCTCATGGCAGCGATTGATCACTCTCTTTCTTCCCAGTTCCCACTTCTTCACATATGATAAACAGTGGAATATTACAGTAAACAGTGAAATGCTAAATGGTAATCAAAGTTCTTCACCTGGGAGTCTGCCGGTCTGATAAATGGGAAGTCCTTTCTTTGGCACTGGATTGATGGAGGAGTTCTTCCATAGTTTAGGGACCTTTCTCAATCTCAAGAAGAGATTGAAGAAGTACTACAAGCCTGCTGCAAGCTGCCCAGCACACGCTTTTCAGTATCCTAGAACTTCTTCAGCCTTTTTCTTAGGCTAGCCACAAGCCTCACTATACTAGCGTATATCTGCCTATGTCACGCTCACGCAGCTCAATCCTTACTTAATTTTAATTATGCTGGCATTAGCTGGTTATGGTCAATCATATTGTGTTGATTTCTAAACTTAATTTGAAATTATTTGATAACTATGCTGCTAACTACTATTAATAATAACTAAAAAATATTTTTTATTATTATCATGAGGCAGCAACTGACGGGGAGGGGGTGAGACAAAATGTAGCAGAGAGGGCACAGAGGTTATCCAGGACGGCCCTTGCCCTTAAATGTCATGCTGCTCTGTGGAATGTTATAAAATACAAAGGTTGCTGTAAAAGACTAATTAAAACAAAACACATTATCTGGAATTTACCTCTTTAGCCTTAGTAATTCTCTTCCACCCCTGTGGTTCTTCCAGACAGTTCCCGTAAAGAAGTCGTACACTTGGTACTCTAGCACCACCGTTTTTCTTCTTTTTTAAATAATTTGTTTTGTAACTTTTCACTTGAACTCTGAAATTTAGGGGATTGTTATTTAATTGTCAATGAATCCACGGTTGACATGCATGCTGAACCGTGGAGGGAGATCAGAGATCATGGGTCAACTGCAATTTGTTACACCACTACTGCCTAGCATTGTATGGACGATGAGTAAAGTAACATTGGAAATCTCTACCAGGTTGTTTATTGGTCCTCTAGTTAACTAGGTACCCATTAGCTAATGCTAATACCTTTCTACCAGCTCCAACAGCATCTCACAGTGCAGTTCAAGGTGCTATGCAGCAGACAGGGCACTGTTGCAGCTAAGGTGCTCACACTGCTACTTAGGGCACATCACAAACTTGCTGTTGTTGCTTTTATAGTTATGTAACACGACCTTCAGAGTCAGATTATGCTGTCAAATAATGTTAGCCATGTTAGCATCTAGTTGCTAACATCCCATTTCTGTGTACAGCTGAAATGTAAAAGCAATGGTGAGAAGTGAATTATGGATAATGTTCGCTGTAAATAGACCTTTAATGAAACTGAGTGTTATACGCTAACTGTTTGTACCATAGGATTCTTGATGGCATTATCAAATACAAACTCGAAAGGTTTGACAGAATATCTCCATTTGAAAATTGTAAATTATATGTCACGTTTTCTACTATCTTAAGTGCATTTTACAGAAAAGTCATAAGGATGGTTGTTTAACATCATATAAAGATGAAATTATTCTACTTTGAAAGGCAGACATCTATGTACCAAAGCTTGAATCAGATCACACAATGAAATGTATTTACCAAAAACCGCAAACTAATTAGGAAACCAGTATTAAACGTGATGTATCAAAACTGATCACCAAAGTAGAAAATGTAGTAGAAATCTCAAGACTTCTCCATGTCCTTGCTCACAAGAATTATATTTTTAATGTGTGTCAGAGAGAGAGAGGGAGTGAGAGAGATAGACTTAAAGCCAAGTTACTGACTAAGAAGGCGAGAGATGCTGAGGTTTAAAAAGACAAAATGAGAATTAAGATGGTGGATTTGCTATTGTTGCACTGCCACACTGATAAATTGTGTGGGGAGTTTATAATGCACCGTAATGCTCTGGTCTGGAGAAAATCTTATATTACAAATTTGCATGTGGAACTAATCTTGATATGCTGTGAGTTTGTAAATGCTGGTATCCAGAAGGTGGTTAATTAATTTGTCTAAAAACATTAATTACAATTATCATTTATTATTTTAGTTATTTGAGTAAGTGCCCCAACATGAGATATGTTTATGTTCAAGTCAAGTTATGATGTGAGCAAAGAGAGGAAGGCGATTCTATAGAAGAGTCCATGTAGGGAGGGGGTCGGGGTGGCAGGATGGACGAGTCAAAAAAACAGACTTTAACACAGGTTTATTATTGTAACCATGACAATGAACATCCCCTGACCTAATCCTAACAAAGTAGCTATTTTAACCCAAAACGTGATCTTCTCCTAAACCTCCTGAAGTCATTTTTGTGCCTAAACCTAACCAAACCTAAACCACAACATTTCACAGAAAATGCTGGTTGCTGGACGGTATGGGCAAATTAAGTAGTTTTGCAGATATGTTAATTAAAAATGCTTCCCAAAAATGTATTTGTACTGGAATTTGGTTAGATAATTACTACCCATTTTTAATAAAGGCAAACAATGTTCATGTTAATGTTATTAAGCGCTTATGTTTCACAGTAATGTTAAGATACCAGACATGAATCTGATATTATTTTAACAGGGTATCAATGGTTATCAGTATAAGATGCTTAATGATCAGATGGAGAACCTACAGTAATTAGTAATTATATCAATCATCTGACATCTTGTCAAAGAGCAAATAGCTGTTAAAAGCATTTGTTTACCAGTTGGACTACAACACCTTCTTTATATAATAAACAACATGGCGTCATGCCACTATGGACAGTACAATATAGAGCTGCGTGCATCAGGTCAGCCTGCAGAGCTGTGTTGCAGTAGCTGTGCTGTTACTTTATTTTCTAATCAGAATCAGAATCAGAAATACTATATTAATCCCAGAAGGGAAATTGCTTTTTGATACAGTTACACTGCTCAATAAAGTTATTGAAAAAAGAATAATAAACAGTAGAAAATAGAGGGTGTAGAGGTGTAGAGGGAGGGTCCGAATATG
>JAVQJL010061155.1:0-37133 GCA_036024295.1 Nannoperca obscura | reverse complement strand
TATTTTCTACTGTTTATTATTCTTTTTTCAATAACTTTATTGAGCATTGTAACTGTATCAAAAAGCAATTTCCCTTCTGGGATTAATAAAGTATTTCTGATTCTGATTCTGATTATCTCTATGGCATTGTGTAGCCTTAAAAATAAATAGCATTATTATTTTTAAAATATCTTTAGTTTTAGCCTATCCACAAACATTGCAATATGTTTAAATGCCCAAAATAAAAGTTTGCAGCCAAGTTAATAAAACTTTATTTTCTCTGTTGCAGTGGGCTGACTTGCACTTCCCGTTTTGTCACCACGGGAAACGCTGTTTAATGAGGACAGTTCTGAAACTAGGGACCAACAATGGCCGGAATTTCTATACCTGCAGCTTTCAAAAGGGTAAACAGTGTGACTTTTTCCAGTGGGCAGAGAGTGGACCAGCAGTATCCATCCTCCCTGGTTGTTAACTTGTTTTAGCAATGCAGAGCTTCTAAATGACGCCTATCTGTTCATATAAATAAATGCATATAGAAAGGGACCATCGTTATTGAAATATGCAGATTTGGATTGAACTAGACATTTAATGGAGGATATCTATCAACCATGTGACGTTCAGATCATGCCCATCTACTTGATTGCACAGAATTTTATATGTATCATGTCCATCTTTTAAAGACGCATGTTTTAAAGCTATCACGAGAAAGAAAAGTATGCAATAAATAAATAAATAATGTACACGTTTTTCCTTTCTTTTTATTTATGAATTAAAACCAAAATCATCACCATAAAAATACAGCACGGAGACTGTTAATAAAGTAATTACAACAGATGCAAATAATCATACACCATTTAAAAGCAGTCCACAGATCTCAGGAGTGGCTTGTCTGACTCACGATTTGACACCATGTAGTGGAACTGGGAGAAGCCAGCGACTTTGTTACAGGCCGCGCCTTAGGAGATCAAAGAGAAAATGAAATGACAGGTGAAATTTTGACTCCCTTCTCATTAAGGCCCCACTTAATCCTGCTATTAAAATGTCATGTGTATATAGATCTGCCATTCGAATGCTAATAAGTTTGATTACAACTCCTTTATTATTTGAAAGGGCTATCTTAAAAAGGTAACCTGTGAGGTTTTTGACATCTAGCAGAGCTACAAAGTGTTTTTTATGAGGTTGACCGACACAACACACATTCCTACAGGTGGCGGTAACTCGCCTAGATATGCAGCAGTGTGCTAGAGAAGCAACAGAAATGGCATGCCATCGTAGATGCCACCTTGATTCAAAACTTTGGAGCGGTTTTCACGAGAACAAAGCAATTACTAGGCTAAAACAGATTTTGCTAGAGTTCTGGTGGAGACTGGATGTCAGAAGGCAGTGTAACTTTAAAAACTGTATAGTAAAAAAAATTGAACAAAAAGTTGGCAAATGTACCTTAATTTGCATATTGCTTTGATCTTTTCAGTGCTGGACTATAGATATACCACACTGGTTTCCTCAAGTTGTGTGGACACCTCTGTGAAAGCTAAATCAAATATCATAAAATGACATCACGGTTGACTTCAGTCGATTTGAAATGGCCAAAAAAATAGATGGTTATGGTATTATTGTAGCAAGGCTATGACACATTGTTTCTGCAAAGTATAGTAAATTGTACGGTATTGTATTGGAATTCTATTTAACTTTGAATGTATTGTATTTGATAATGTACAGAGAAAAACCTTCTAGATTTAATGCTCTTTTCGATTCTGCCATTGGCAGCGATGTACTTACTTATAGCACTTGTGATTCATCACCAGCCCTTACAAGTCTGATGAGACATCTTGTTGTTTTCCATCATGGTTTTATGCACTTTATGTAAAGCTTGTTTGGAAGTCGCTTTGGATACAAGCGTCTGCTAAATGTAATTTAATGTAAAGGCTATGCAAGAGTCATGGGTTATTTGGATATAATTGATTGGTTCGATCAAAATTAAATTGGTTATTAATTTTGGTTGCCATTTTTGCTTGTAATGTTTTAAAGCTTAAAAATGACATCTGTAAGTATGTTTAAAATTAACATTGGCCATTTAAAAAGAAACAGGAAGCCGTTGAGATAACAGCAACCTGTTTTATTTGTCAGATATTTATTCTGTTCAGGCCTAATTTACACTGGATATTCTTGTAATCGTTTGAATACATTTTTTCAAAATGTATTATGGAAGTTTACTATGGTTTTAGGTGAATAATAAGAATTATTTATAGAATGTCAAAGAAATGCAATTAAAAAAATAAATAAAAAAGACTGCCCTCATGTATGTCTATGCATATACATCTGCTTGTCTACATCGCTGCAGATGTGAGCGTGTGGTTGTGTGTGTCTGTCTCTCAGGTGTGTCTTAGTACCTTTGGCAGTAGCTTAACAGTCTGTGAACCTACACACTCACCATAATGGCCCGTTGTGTTAGCACAGATGATGGCTCCAAAGAAATCTGAGTAATGCCTCTTGATTCTGGAAATGGCCGTCTTGCAGGCTGCCGAGGGATCTGCCCCGGCCCTCATCAGCTCCACGGCCAAGTAACTGTTGGCAGGATCACATGCAGTACACATGAGGCAAACTAACGAGAGCTGTCACGGCCACCAACCAGTACGATGATCGGGATGTGTTAGCGATTATGGTGTGAGATAAATCTGAGGAGAACAAATCTGATGTAAAGAAACTGTGATTAAATAGGATTTAAAAAGTCATATTCCCAGCCTCACTACATGGTATGTTGCAGACCAAATTACTGCTACATTCCATTATTGCTACAAAACTTACTGCTACATTCCACTTCATGTTATGTTGCATACCATGAAGTGAGGAACCTACTTTTTAGGTAAAGTCAGAACATTGGGGAGAAATTGAAGTCATGTACCATCACCACAATGCAAATTAACTTGCTATACACAGACACTGTGGGTGCCATTAACTCCATTAGCCTGAGGTCAAATGTAAAAAACAATGAGTGACACGTTGCAATTTCCTAAAACTGGAATTTAAAGTGGAACATGTGTAGTAACCTTATTCCTCAGTGATTACTTCTGACAGTGGATGTACCATGTTAGGTGTTATTTTCCACACAAAATAGCAAGCCAATTAGTTTGAGTGATACTCAAAAGGTAATGAGAGTGGCTCTTTACACTTGAATGTATATCACAATGCTCTTTGAAGAGAAGATCCTGGGTTTTTAGACCAGCAGTTAAGGACCATTAAATGACAGATTCATATTTACTACTACTACCACCTACTGCTGGTGATGAAGTTTTAGGCTGAATTCACACCAAATCAGGCGCTGTTGTAATTAGCGTAGGGTTATGCGGTGGTGTAGGAGTGTTACTACATGGCCATGCTAGCACAAGTAGAAAAAAATAACCACAAATCCCAACTCTCCAAGTGACTTTACTGTGATTAACCTCTGTTACCTCCCTCATGTCAGGGTTGTACAGCTCTGGAAAGTCACAGTGGCGATCAGTCTCTTCACAGTTGCTCAGTAAACAGAGGAATGCTACATGCTACTAAAGGTTCTTCTTCCCGTGGGCATCTCCCGGTCTGATCGCCGGCTTGTGTGATTGGCCACCGCAGTGGCAGTGACGTTTCTCCAAAAGTTGATTCGGTTTGTTTTTGGCATCCCCTGCAGCCTAAATGCACTACCCACATTCAAATGAATGGGAGAACTGCAGCGCCTAATTTGGTCTGAATTCAGCCTTACTGCTACATTTTGACAGTCCATAGGAAGACTTGTAACCACACTTTTCAGTTAAAGTGTCTGGACTGCTGGGAAAAATGTGGGCATGGAGAATGATAAACACACTTCAGTCCACTAGCAAAGTCTTGTTGAAAAATACAATCCCCAAAAGTTCCTGGAAGTGACTCAGAAAAATATGATTGAAAAAGACAGCCCTGAGGTGTGGTGGTGTGTAACTATGAATGTAAAGCTGAGAGACACCTAAAAAAACTGTGTGTACTTACCAAACTATCCTAAAAAAAGAAATCTTAACAAAAAACAAACCTTCTGAGAGTCCCTTATTCTCACAGCCTCAAAACAAACAGCAGCTTAAGTGAAATATTGCCTCTTCTGTGGAATGTACAAATGACAGTTTTGGGGCAATGTAGTCACGCCTCCACTCTTTATAATACTATAGTTGCACTCGCAGCAAGAGGTTCACAGCAGAAATTTAAAAACTACATGTGTCACAGATGTCAATATTCTCTGAAACACAGTTCTGTCGAGGAAAAAGCCACATAACAATCTTAATCAATCTAATAGAAAACTACTTTCATGCCACCATAGAAAACCATATTTGCGCACAAAATAAAACCCTCTGTCATATGACTTACATACTTCAGTGGATCCTTTTTTGTTCTGAGGCAAATAGGAAAAGCTTCATTTGTAGGTCAGAAGATCCTTGACTTTCCTTTTCTTTTTACGTGTCCTATTTGATGGCTTTGGGACTGCAATTTATTTTTCATGCAGTGACAAGGTAACAACACAGGAAATGTATTTTTAATTGAATAGGACTTTTTGTGATAAGGTGAGGTACCTTGGCAGAAAGCGCATCATGACGTCTCCATCTCCAGTAGCAGCAGCACCACCAGCTAAGCTATCTACATAGGCCCCTGCTCCAACAATAGGAGAGTCCCCAACACGGCTGCAGGACATGAAGATGAACAGGATTTAAACATAGATTAATGCCACATGTACACACGCACACACAAAAGAAGAAACCGTTGAACTCTAAAGTTAATTGAATTCAGATTTTATTACACTTAGCATTTAGAAAACAGTTATTGTTCTATTGACAGGAAACAGGTGGCTCTCTCCAAAGCCCCCATATGTTGTACTAATTGTAAAAGACATAAAACTGGGAGACTGTGGACTATCTACTATTACCGACATTCCCAAAGGCCAAGAGTGAACATTCTTACTCAAAATTACTAACACATGTTTCTGAGCTGTAAACTAAATGATATGACTGTACTGTGATGAAACACATCAAAATTACCAAATTTATAAAAAATCTGCATTTAATCGGTTGAAAATGTCTCAACACGACATCTACTGTTTTAAATCATCTCGTAACCTAGGAGGCCAATGCTGACAGAGTCAACCAGTTGGGACATATTTATTTCATTCTCATTTTTTTTTTATATTTTAGGAGGGAGGGTTCTAGCTGAATCTGAGAGTGTAGTTACACTTTAACAAATACATAATCCACATACCCTCGAACTTTGTGAGTTTGTCCATTGGTGGATGTACCAGCAGCCCCGTGACCATGTTGATCAAAAGCAATCATCCCTGGTGCAAAAACAAGTGGTATCAAAAACGTCAGCCATCACCAGGGTATCCTAGTATCTAAAGAAAGCTAGACAAAGTCATTTCAAGCCCTTATGCGAGGTGAAGCTTATACTGCTTACGTTTCTTTGTGAGCATAACACTAAATTCCTAGCAACTCCAGGTGCCCTGATCAGTACACAAGTCAGCTCAGACCACATTAAAAAGGGGGTAGGTAATAGGTAATAATTAATTATCACTTTTTGGACAGAAACACTAATTCAAGACCTCAAAACTGAATTGTTCCCTGCCAGCCTCTACTTCAGTAAGTCTGTCTATGTTCATTTTTGGCACGTCATGCTGCTTAACCTTCTCTCATCCCTGTCTAGTTTCCAGTGCTTCAATACTAAACTACTAAACTATATAAAATGCCTGAGGAAAGCTGACTTCACAGCCTGTATTAGCAGATAGAAACCTACCTATGGTGTCATGGGAGCGCATATTGGCATGCTGTGCGCTCTTGTTCCGTGTCAATGTCCCCCTGGGCTTGTAGGGTCCACAGGACTTGGAAGGATCTGGAAACACATTCTTTTGACAGAAAAAAAAAAATCATCACTGATTGCATAATGCCATTATCCTTGGACTTAATTATTGTAACAGCACATGGGGTGAACTGCAAGCATTTGCTTTGATTTGCTGTGATGTAAATGAACTAAACGCATTCAGCATTGTCACCACACAGATTGCTACCTAATAATAAACTGCAGGGAGTCTTCTTCGGATTGGGATCTCTCTAAAATCTTGTTTCCAGTGACTGAACCATCATATGAACAAAACATTGCAGTTAAAATTCCTGCTGCAGCCGGAATGTGTCCTCTAGCAATCGAATACCATGTTTTATAGAGACTGACAACCTCCTGTACCTGAGTGTAGTGTAGTTTGACAAAAGGTTTACTTTCTCTCTACCTCTTATCTGCTCTTATTCGCGACTGAGTGTAGCAGCTTGACCTGCAGGGAGGTGTGAAAAGTTCATTCTACTGCTTTGATGTTACAGTGAGTGGAATTCTGCTAAAAAAAAGTGAACAGTCACAGAACACAGACTTGGGTCCATAAAAGGTAAACTCAAATGTTAAAACAAAGGCCCTTTCATATAGAACGTGTATTAGCATTAGCATTTTACAGAGATTCCATTATGCCATCAATACACCAAAGTTGGTATCAACTAGTTGCCTTATGAAAGAGCCTGTGCATTATTAATAAAGCAAATACTGTTATATTCCATTTCATGAAGGTGAAGGTAAAAACCATTGGAAACATTCTCTTTAGGTATAAAAAATTCAGTTGAAGTAGTTCTCCTTTGACCTCAGCAGCAATCTGAAATTTTACACACACAAAAAACGGAATGGATTATACAATTGATGTATTGAATGCCTACATGTGTGAAGACCAATACTTTGTTCTTAGATCTGTTGTGTCAGTATTTACTGCTCAATGTTTTCTGTGCCTCTACCAAATCTATAACACATTTTGGTCAATGTATTGTACTTGCTAAATAAAATGATTTATTGGCGTGAATAGCTTTGAGAAAAAGCGTAGATGAAGTTTTGTCAGCTTTATCAGCTTGGCCTCCCGGACTATTGTCAAGATGACTTTGAACAAGGTACTTGACTCCTACGTTTTGTAGTAAAGCAACTCAGTGGCCATCAGTAGAGGACTGTCTTTGTACTGGGCAGCCCCAAGTATAACATTGTGTAAATTTGATAGGACACTTCATGCTCTCTCTGGAATGATAAAAGCTGAGTTAAAAAGAAAAAATAAATCCTATTCTGGATTTTCTGTGAAAACGAACTAGTTAGTTTTAAAAAACAGAAACAAGCCAGCACTGTCTGTAGGGCATCACCTCTACCACAAAAGCTGACTTTTTATGAACTACTTTAGTATGCCTGTCAATTTCCCCGCTTAATATCAATCTTTTAGAAGCAGCAAGCCTGTAGCCAATTCAAGTGAGAAAAACACACACTCTAATGCACACACACCTTTCGATAATTAGGTTGGCAGTTGCCCTTCAGCCACTGTGTGAAAATATTCACAGATTTGTTGGTAGTCAGGTCTTCTGCGACGAAGCCCATGTCTTCAGCAAACACAGAAGCTATAAAGGGAGAAGTAATACTTTTCAGGTCAAGTTACACATTCGGGTCCACGCTGACCTTGGGTTATAAGACAACAAAGAGTCACAAACAAAGACAGAGACTGGAGCTAATCTCATCTCATTTAGGATTGAATTGAATTTCGCTAAAAGTTTTTCTTAGGATTTCCTAACACATGAGCCAAGTTATTTGATTTAGGAGACACTTATCAGTGGAATAAAAAGTTTGAATATTGGCCTTCTGTTTTCTTTAAATAACTTGCAGAGAGATGTGCACCTCGAACTTCTCTACTCATTTACTGCTGTCGTGAAAAAAACGCTTTTATGTATGTTTCCTTTCTGGGCATTTGTCTGTTACATAATCATTCTATTTTTGTTCAGAGCATTATATGTACCTCTGACCCATGCATTCATAGCTAACCACTGATGTTGGTGGAAACTGTTTAAAGCTTATTCAAGTGTTGCAAAGTAAATGTAAAAAAAAAAAAGACACTTTACATGCCTAAAATGCTTTCGCCTTATGAATGCCCGATGAAGATACCCAATGCAAATGAAAATATCAACGTCTCCTTAAAACACATTGCATTTCTTTTCTTACAATCTCTACACAACTGCTTTGAAAGAGCTTGGACAAAGTGTTGGATGTCTGTTGGTCTGTGAATTGAATTTGTGTATGTATGTTGTTTAAAAAATTAAAGATTTCACAATGTTAGGATTAACCATGATTTTTTTACTTATACTTTTGTGGACATTAACCTGCACATACCTGACTCTCCTGCTAGCAGCGTGTGGTCAGTGTGCTCCATCACAGCTCTCGCTACTCCGATGGCATTCTTGATTCTTCTCAGGTCTGCAACTGCACCCACTTCCATTGTATCCCTAGTGACAGAGAATACGCCAGAAAATAAACATTACTTCTGATTCACTGGACACAAGTAGTATCTGTTCAAAAGGTAACCTGTGTAGTTTTTGACCTCTAGCGCTATGGAGATGTTTTTCTACGAGTGGGTCCTCTTGTTGTTTGTCTCGTGTATGCGTACACATCCCTGCCAATGGTGTCACACTACTCCACAGATCTACAGGTGGTTGTACTGTACCAAGATACAGCAATGTGCCAGCAAAGGCAGGAAAGAAGAAAACATGGATGTAAACAATGCTAATTACAAACTTTTCCCATCAATCGGCTTTGCAAATGTTTGATGGGGAAGGAAATGCATTCATCACATTTGTTAGACCTCAATGATGCATACAATGGGTTTTGGTGAAGTGAATGTAAACATCACTTTTGTTTGTTGTTTACAAGAAAACTCCACGGGGAACTTTTAAAAGAGGCAGTAAGTGCTCCATCTTCTTTACAAACCACTACTGGCGACTATTACAAACTGCAACAACAGAAATCTAGAGAAATCGTTACAGTGTAATGGAATTTACTAGAAATGCACTGTAATAAATCCTACAGCTGACTGTCAAAGTAAAGTTAACTCAAATTTGTAATCTAGTTATTGAGGCTGTGATTTGTTGTGATTGTGTAAGGCATTATAGATATAAAATATATATATAAAAGATATCAAATATTTATCCACAACAAACTAAAGTCCCAAGAATTACCATAGAGTTTAGTCCAATTCTCCCACATATAATATAAAAATGTAACATTATACTATGTTTTACAGAGCTAGTATTTATCGCAGGGCTGTTCTATCGGATTGCATTAAAATGTACAGGTGTTGTATGCTCAGTCAAAGTGTACTCTATTTCTGCCGGTGATAGCTACTGTATTTCTTATGCAGCTATATTGGATAGTGTGTGGGAGACTATCCTCTCCCAACAATGTATTCATGCATATGTAACCAAAAAAAAGTAAATTTTCCTGCAAAATGAAAGAAGGAGCATTCCGCAGAGTAACAAACAGCTTGCTGCTGCTTGCCTTTTGTCTGTCATAATCCGACATTTGCGACCCATGATACCTTCTGATCGCGTAAATGTTTTTACTTAATGACTTAATAATTGGAAAGCGTTGCTATCAAAGATCGGCTACCTGGAAAGGTCAACCATGGCTGTAAATGTAAAGATGTGTAGACAGCACCAGCATAACACAATATGTTGACAGCTGCAGGTGCCTCATTAGAGCAGTCAATATCTAGGTCATTTTCAGTTACATGTAGGTCATTTCAGAAAGAGTCACAAACATTTCTCTTTTCTTTTATAGTGATCTCTTTCTAATATTCAGAATGAGAGCATTGCTGCAGATTTAGGCTTTTACCAAAAGTACTTTGCAAAAATAAAACCGGACTTGTACGGTCTTACACAAGTACTGTTTTTCTTTATGGATTAATTATGCTGCATTACAAATATTTTTCACCATGTACTTTTCCTATTTTTACTTTTATTAACAGCCAGGTTTACTTCCATGGTTTACCCGTTCATGATCATGGCATCCAGCGTGGTCTCTCCAGACTCATCTGGGCTCCCGCCATAGCCTACACTTCCATCACATTGCTCCATTTCACAGCGGGCACAGCCCTTCTCCACTGCATCCAACACTGAGCCACCGGACTGCAGGGCACTCCACGCTACAGTGTAAAACACAACACAGTGAAACATTCAGCATACAAAACAGACATTGTACCCAGGATAGGAGGTAAACATACATTCTGGCCACACTGTTGTATTCTGCCAAACATTTTGGCAGCTTATCATCATCATCTAGATTCATATTAAATCTAGATTTGATCCAAAAAAAAGGCTGCATTTGACACTCACAGACACACTGAGAAGAAAGCTTGTGTCCAATTCTGAGGAAACTTTACCGTGCCACAATTAAGTATCTTGTTTTATAGTAATATTTTCAGCTAATGTGAAATTATCTGATACCACAAAACCGATTCTGCAAACTAGATATTGCTTCGGTTGAGTGCGATATGTAATACGCAATAAAACTGTATATCGAATTTGGGTTAAAAAAAAGTAATCCTTTCTTATGCTATAAATACAGTAATCTTTCAACTTACCCATGCTTTCTCAGAGATTGTGATTTCAAATTGTGTTAAATATGTGGGAAATTGTATTAATTCAATCTATTTGCCCAATTTACATATATAGGCAGATGAGTTAAAGGTTCAGATGATGCATAAGATGACCAGTACGATGGATTCCTAATAAACAGGAAATGTGAGCCAACAAGCATTTGGTCACTGATCCCCGAAGTGCCCATGGGGGATCAAAATACCAACTGGTAGCAGTGTCACCAGCTTGCCACTAAATTCTCAGACCATTGCACTGTGTTCAGCAGGATACTACCACAAATTCCTCCTCCTATCATTTATGATTTTATCGTATACCATCTACCATCTTTGGTAAGTGCTCTTGTCTCAGGATGTAATTCATTTTCGTAAGATCAAACTCAGCATTACAATCTATTTCACTTAGAAAATGCAGCAGAACGGAAGAACAGATTAGCCTGCTATTGTCAGCTGCTTCTGTAAGCCCCCAAAGGAAAAGAGATCTGCATGGGCGGATCAATAGTAATGGCACACAGACTGCACTTTTAAATATCTACCTGCAGATAGCTGGGTTCATTTTTCATTTTCATACCCACCGCAGGGAAAAGAGGTGATGGACATGTGATAAATTAAAGGGTATCCATCTATCAAATGGTGAGATTTTTAAAGTTAACTTTAATCACCTGCAGGTTTGATGTGTTACTTCAGATGTTTCGAACACCGTTTCTATCTTTTTTGGGGGCGCTGAGCTGTGCACCTGGTGGATATCCACTTGACAGATAAGTGACAAGCAATGCTGAAATATTTTCAGTTTCAATTTGAACATGTCCAATGTACCATCCTGAAGGAAATCAAATAGGGTGGAGGCAGACCTGGAAATGGCAGTTATGAAGCCTAGTGGGTTCTGCCCATTTCCTATCCACATCTACGCCTCTGATGATCTTCCACACTTGTACGGTTAAGCTGTAGTGGAGTCATAAGTATATCTAAAAAAAAAATGCATTTAATAGTGTGAGGGGGAAATCCTGAAAATACTGGTTATAGAGCCTGCCAGAGATTGCACTCCACCACACAACTCTCTCTCTCTCTCTCTCTCTCTCTCTCTCACTCATAAATAAACATTAAAATTAGACAAAAAGATTTCTAGGGCTGCAACTAACAATTATTTGTCTTATATGTCTTAAAATGCTTCTCTGTTTAATCAACAGTTGAAAACTCAGAGAGATTCACATTTACCATCACATATGACAGAGACGAGCACATCTGAGAAGCTGGAACCAGAGAATGGCTCACATTTAATTGTTAAATGACAAGAGAAGCAACAATATATGTTCTGTCGATCAATTTATATTTTCAGCTCTAAACATTTCATCAGAATTCTAATCAGGAATGACATGAAAAAAATTATAAGCAAAAGAATCATAAATGCTATAAAAATGAAAAAGAAATGCTATTAAAGCAGAGTTAATTATGAAGTGTCCATCATTAGTTTCTGGTTTTCCACCACCATAAGCGTTGCCTAAAGATAGCTGCATGATGAGTCATTTAATGACACAGTGTGCACAGCTATGATTATATGCTAATAGGTTCATTTATAAAGCTAGAACCACTTCTCTGCAACTAACAGGGCTGTTAGACATGTTGTCATTTAAGAATTTAAAGCAGATTCAAATCACAAAACACAAAGCAGGTGACATCCTAGAATAATGTCAACAGGAGGGCAAATGATATCCTCTCTCTGGTCTCTCTCTCTCTCTCAAATGTCTAGGCTTGCCTTCTTAAGCTTTCTATGCAAACTTATATAATATGTGTACTTTACATCCATATAAAATGGTTTGAACAATGTATGTATTGTTCGCCCATGAGGCTAAAACAAACAGCATTGGGAGGATTGTCCCCACATTAAAAAAGATCATTATTTTGACACCTCTTTAGGGAATACTTTTGAGACCACTTTGTTGTGGCACAACATACAGATACTTAGCAGTTCATCTGGCATCCAAACTACTGTACCCTAACTCTGAAAGAACAAATGACCAATGTACACACCTTTTTGGTAGTGGTGGAATGTAACTACGTACATTTACTTAAGTAGAAATTTGAGTTACTTGTATTTCTGAGTATTTCCATGTTATGCAACTTTATTAATCTATTCCACTACGTCTCAGAGGCAAAAATTTTACTTTTTACTCCACTACATTTGTTTAACAGTTTGGTGGTTTTGAATTTGAATTTTTGTGATGAACTGAAGAATTAAGTGTTCCTTCATGGGCTGGGGAAATTCTCGTACTTCTTAAGCTAAAGAAACTATTTAAAACTTGTCTTTGATTAGCTGAACCATGTCACAAAGATGAATAACAGTGTTGTTACTGAAGTCGTGAAAAGTTGACTTTTTGGTTCTCATTGACGCTACAAACATACGATGGTCTTACAGAATATGGTGCATTGCTGTATATCAAACAACCCAACAGTATGTAAAGTGGAAGTGGTATAGCAGTATGTAAAGAAGTAAATTAGCTCAACCTTAAACGACAGCAATAAAATGCAATGCACATAATACAGTAAGCCCAATATTAATCCAAACACATATATAAACATCTTATTAGTAAACCACTGACACAGACAACTTTTCTGCAGATGAGTACATTCACTTTTGATACTTTAAGTACATTTATCTCATAATAGACTACTTACATACTTTTACTTAAGTAGTAAGTATTGTAACAGTGTGGTATTTGTACTTTTACTAAAAGGGTCTAAATAGCCTACTTCTTCCACCACAGTTTTTTGGTTTGCATATTTGTTTCTCTGCATAGTATGGTCACAATGTCACATGACTGAACTTTAGACTGGGTGAAACTCTTGAAAACTTACTAACTTACAGATAGTAAGTACCGTATGACCTACCTGCGGCCGTTGCATTCTTGAATGGCCACGTATTGATAACGAGAGGTAGTGATGCATGTCCAAGAAGAAACAGTACCGATAAAGTGGAAATCAGGAGCGTAATAAACATTTTGTCCTGACAAGACGTTGCAAGAACATTAGGCTACAACAATACAGATGATTGCTAACGTTATTCCCAGGTACACTTTGCCCTAATGAAGCGTTACATTTACTTCCTTGTTGTGTCACATGCTTAGTGGGCGGGTTCTTCATTAAAGGGACAGTACAGATATTTCGGAGCAGGGGGAAATCCACCATGTAACCAATGTAGCAGTAGCCTCTACAAAACTATGTCAAAGACAGTTTTGTCTTTGTGGAAATTCGTTAAAGAACTAATTGTTGAGCAATAACTATATAATACCAAGAGAACTCATTCTGAATTATTTTGAAATTATGTTTTGAAGTGGCAAGCAGTGACATGAAATACAAAAGTTAGCATTGTCTCAGTAAGGACTAAGCTAGCTAATCAGACAAAAACTGTACATTTTAAAGAAACATTTCATACCCATATGATGGGTTCTACTTGTTAGTAAACAAGAGGAACCACATTAGTGTTAGTCTATAATGCTTAGTTACATTGTGGTCAATTTCTAGCATTAAACTTGTATCACTAAACACAGCTGTGTAGGCTGGCTCATGCATGCTATGATGCTAAATGTTACATGCTAAACTTCAGCATGTTAACCTCTAGCTGTTATGCTAATTGGAGGACCATTACCATTATGGTTTCCAGCTACTAGTGCCAGCACTGAGCAGTTGATTTTATATGTCACAGCAGGAAGCTATGATTACATTTTCTTTACGTGACTGACATTTACTTTTTTCTCCAGTTTGATTGCTGACAAGTTCACTTTCCCTCCGGTGAGTGTGTATTTTCAACTTTCTACCATTAAATATCTTAATGAGCACTGCATAATTTAAAAGCGTGGTCGAGTGGAAAGCACTTATTGGATTAATAACATTCAGTCATTCACACAGGTGTGCGTGCTGACTTTTGTAACCTGGTGGCTTTCTGTGGTTGCCCTCATTATTCACACCAGAGTGCTCACACTTTGGGTGCATGCTGAAGCCTGTCTGTGCTTTTAGCAGCTTGGGACTGTGGTGACTTTTCTCAAGGGGTTCATTCACTGCGGAGATGCCTGGAAACAAAGTAAGTATTTGCCCCTTGTGCTTTTAGTAGATGTTGCTGCTTGTGCTTTTAGTCTCATGTCTTGGCTCAGGACATTGCATTGGTGCTTGGCAAATGTCAGCAAGCTGACTAAGCTGCCCTCGTTGCTGGCTGTTTCTCAGTCCTGTTTCAGCTTTTCTGACATGCACTTTACACAGATTCAGTTTGGGAAAGGAGTTTGTTGTCTTAATTGCTGTCCTGCAGATCTGCATGTAATTGATGTCATAGCACCTATTGTCTGCCTCTCTATCAATGTATTTCATATGTAAATATTCATACAATGTTTGTATACTTATGCCTTGGTCTAGGGCATAGCTCATGTAGTAGTTAATTATTTGGGTTTTTTTTCTCACTAAAAGCCAGGAAGGACAGTACTGTGTATTGGCTTAGAGACCTAAATGACGGTCGTGCATTATTTGTGTGAAATATTGGCTTCATGGAAAACATGGTTATTGTCACACATACAATAAGTAGTCACGTTCACATTTCAGCACATACTTAATAATCAGGTAAGCTTTAGAAAATATGCCTACTCAAAGTATTGGTTTCATGTGCTTGTATGATTGCTATTGTGGCTAGTTTTCAGAGAGGTGATAGCACCTTGATTGCATCCAAGAGAAACATGCATTGTATGTGTACCCCTTTTTTTTTTTTTAAGTTGTAGCATATTTTCCCTGTTAGATACTATCGGTATCTTGCTGCATGTTCATCTGAGAGGAGCCAGCACTACATCTCAAATGAGAAGGGCTTTGCTGCTTGAATTGTGTGAAGTTTCTAGAGTAAAGGGTAGAACCTCACTGTACACCCACAATAATCCGGCAATTGCTTGATGTGTCTGACTGAACTGATGTTAACAAAAACAGATGAAAGCCCAATTCACTGACTGGATCCTCAAAAGGTCAAAGGGTGTGCCCCACAAAGGCTGGTTCTTCAGAAGATCTGAGGTCTAAGGCTAACCCTGTAACTCTTCCCAAAATGTGATGGTTTAGGCAGAGACACTAACTGCACATTCAGACAGCAGTCCTCATCAAATTAAAAAGTCTAATCTATTACCCTCAAACAGAGTGTAGCAGTAGTAAATTGTGATTTCATAATACTACAAACTTGATGTGAACACATGATGAACAAATGACAGAGCTAATAATAATAATAAAGATTAAGTCACTGATAAAAAATACATTCAAGAGCACATGACATTTTGACAAATATATAGAATAGCATCTACAATAGTCCAAAATGTACCTTTACTGTGACTCATCAATCATCAAAACGTACAAATGTCTATTCTGAAAGAGACGCATAGCTAAAGGGGTTTGTTTCCTATAAAGGAATGCAGGAAACAGAAGACTTTTTGTAATGGATTATTTTGTAGCCCAGATGTATCATGATTGATTACTTGGTCTGTATTTTATAAATAAGGAGCAGACAATCGATACAGAACCCCAGAAAAGTCAAACGGACTCGCAGAATTTCTTATTCCCGCTGTGCATGTATCATATAGTGGCAGTTCGCTCCACTCCTTGTTTTCTCTGCTGTACATAACATGACTGTTGAACACAAAGTTCACATATACCTGCTGCTCAATGGACAGAGTATTGGCCTATCAAATGATGAATGTAAACCTTTTTTGATTTAATGGTTTGGCTTTTGATTACAAGTCACACATCAAACAAAAATTCCCTTGGAGAACTGTTAACTGTCGTCGGTTAAGTGTCATCTTTTATTATTTAAGGATGTGAATCTATCCCAATGTTCCATATGTCCTTTCCTTTTCCTTTTTTAAATGTTCATCCTGATAAAAGGCAGTTGATTGTGACGGAGTGAAGAAACCGGCTGTGGTGACAAGTTTTGGCGTACTCTCCAAGTCGTACCATATGGCGCTGACTTGACACGACATGCCTTGTGCTAGGTCTGGAATTTAAGTTTCTGGAATAACACATCCCAGCAAAGGAGGCAAAGTGTCCCTCAGAACAGAAATCTTGATGGAATTGGATCCTCTCATTTCATACCAAACAAGAACAAAGCATGGGCCAGGCGGGGAAACTCACAATATAGTCTAACCTTGAGACGTGGACGCCAACAGTGTGCCCTCTTTTACATTATTCATATGAAAAATACAATTTTCACTTATATTTTATTCATTGGTTTTTCCTTAAACAATGGGAAGTCCTAGTGTGATTTTTGACGGGGCTATCTGACAGAAAATGGATGAAAGAGAGAGTATTACTTTTACCTGTTATTGATCAAAATTAAAGAACAGCAGCTAAAAGAAAAGCTTTTTAATAATAACTTCATCAATCACCAATGTCCTTTCAAGTTGTTTCATAATGTCCTTCCTAACAGTCTCAGAGGGCATGCACTGTCAGTATGGGTGAGTGCAATGGCATCTTAAGAAATGCATGTGTGGATATCTAAACCACTACTTTGCTCTATATAGTACCTGCTTACTGATCCAACAGCTGCGGTTGCAATATTTTCAATTCAAATTCTAGTGATACTGGGTGTTTGAGATGGATACAATATAGATATGAGTTTGAAAAAGTCCAGTGATATCAGCCAATATCTTTAACGAGCTAATCTTGGCCAGTATGTATTGGCGCATCCAGTTTATTAGCTCATTGACTGTATATAAAGATGGACGACATGACGACTCTCCAAAAGTTAAGTCACCCCCTGGTGGATGGCTGCAGTATAGGTCATAAACTCCACCCCCTCCATGATAGCAGATGGGACATGGGGCCAAACTGAAAAGTCACAGTACATGTCAAATAATATATACCCAAAGAAGGTTTCTTACCACTCTGAGGTTTGTTCGTGTTCATTTTTCTGATCGGTTTGGTTTTTAATGAGCTATTTGATGCAATTAAAAGGGGGTGTGACATCATGGTTGACAACTTGTATTTGCTCGTGATTGGTGGGGCGGGTGTATGGGCGGGATCTCGATGCCCTCCACTGTGGATCACTACTGTGCAGACTCTGGCTCCAAATGACGTCACCAGCGCAAGATGGCAGCTCCCGTATCCAGGATATTTTGGCTTCAGTTTTGTACAGTGGGCGGAAGTGGAGATGCATCATCCATCTTTATATACCGTTTATGGTCTAGCTGTAATCAAATAATATTGAACAACAATTGACAACATTGCACAGAATTGAAGCTGCTAGTTTGTGGCAACAGACACTGAAGCTGTGTCCCAACTCAGGGGTTGCAGCGTTCGAAGTGCGCATTTGAAGGCCGATTACGTCACAGCATCGCGACAAGGCTGTCCCAATTCAAAGGTAGTTCGAAGGGTACTTCGAATGCGGTCAACAAATGTGTCATTCTTTTCCCATCAAATGAACGACGCATCAGATGTATCCTTCGCAGCCGAGGCTATCCCACAATTCATTGCGCATTTTATATTATATATAGTATTTTATAATGTAAGTTTTGTTTATAATCACTGCAGTAGCTAATGAAATATTTTCAAAGTGAAGTTACATTAGCCGAACGGCAAACGATTTTAACTAGCAAATGTGAACATTATTGTTGGTTGAAAGCACACAGCTTAATTCAGCTTAATCCATTTATTTTACTTGGCCATGGTCCCTCAGCCTGAGAAACATCACACTCTGGCGCCTGCGGTGAAATATCCCCATCTCCTCCAGTAAAGCATGAAACAAAAAAAACACAAAACGACTTCTGGCTCCATCTTTTGGTCCTGTTTTTTAACAGCGGGAGAAAGGAGCGGCAGTTCGTGACGCAACGGTGAGGGCGGGAACAGTCGGTGACGTGAATCTTCTGCAGACCAGACCGTCCCATTTCAGTCCAACTTTTCGCGGCCTGTGCGGCCTACGAACGACGCGGCCTTTGTAGACCAGGTATACCGCGTACTTCAAACACTGCAGCCCCTGAATTGGGACACAGCTTGTATTCACTGGAATATTACCCCAAAATGTATCACACGTCAAGTTAGTAGACTAATGCTAATGATGTAGTGTGACGTTTTAGCGTGGTTTAAAAAACAATAGCATGAATTCACTGGTAAATGGTTATCTAACATGATTAGCTAACTACACCTAACCTTACCTTTTAATCATAGTGCATGTGCCAAGCGCAGTTATTGTAAAAATATATAATCATTCCTATTTAATCTGTGTTTTTGCATAATTATCCAAAAGCAACGCTGTTTCTTATGGGTTGTTTGATTGGTTTAATATTAATAACTTTATGCATCTGATGTAGCCGAGAGAAAGTCCTGATAGAATGCATTGTTGTATCAGTAGAAGAGTTGTCTGGTCCATGTTTAACCCCAGAGAGATGCAGTACTGTAGACAAATGGTAAATAAATTAATTATTGGAATCTGCTTCTTTGGTACGAGTAGTTCAATTTTTCTTTTCAGTAAGTTTTGCTGTTTTCATGGTGAATAAATTGGACACAATGCCAGCATAGGAATCTGGACATAATTTGAAGGACTTTATTTCTGTTGAAATGCATAGCAAAGGGTTGTAATTCATAATTCATTTAGATATTGAACATGAACTTCTTCATAAGGCTGTTGATGTTGCAGATGCTTAGAATGAACAGTTAATAATTAAGTTGACTTGAGGGAATACTGCCTTTTAGTAAAACTATTATTTTTTTACAAAACTTAGCAAGGCAGCATTTTTTAATTCATCCTCTGAACACAGAAAATCCACTGAAATCCTACAAGTTTTTCTAATAATCATGAATGCCAGCAAAGTCAATTAGCTCTTTTTGTACGTTCTACCCTGGTGTCCAAAACAGATGGTACGAAGGTTTGTCCAGAGACTTGACTGTAACACAGTTGCAAATGAAGAAGTTCAGATGAAGCATTGACAGGTCTGTTGAAAGATGAGTCGACTTTCAAAGGCAATAAATAGGGTAAAATGCCAGCTAGGTAAGCTGCGATACCAGCTGTCTGCCACAAGAACAAGAAAAAAGTCTGTTGATGGCTGGCACAGGACGAAGTATTCTGCGGAACAGATCTGCCTTCAGAGAAAAACATAACCTAAATCTATTAAACATCAGTTAATAAAGTACTTCCATCAGAATCTTTCTTTTTTTTTATAAAGTTACAAAAAATACTGGAATAATCAATTTTCCCTTTAAAGCATAGCCAAGAAATCCCAATTACCTAGCTAATTGCTAATTTATTTTACACACCTTCTCTATCATATTTAGTGACCAACTGTGCTGTTCACTACTACTACTACTACGCATTAAACAATTGTTAGGATGACTTACTTAAACGAGTGAACCTTGCTTAGGAGTGAATTAACATTTTGTGTATGTGTGTATAACATACGCCATTAATTACTTTCTCAAATTATTATTTTCATTTGTCTTGGAGCATTCTAATCATCACAAATAAAATATACCATAAAATTTACCATGGACAAAATTGCAATCTGCTTTTTTTTGGGGGGGGGGGAAGTGCGTGTAAATCAAAGATTATACAGACAATTAATCTTAGTTACGCAAAACCTAAAATCTTAAAAGAAGTGATCAATTCTATTTCTCTGATTCATTTTGCAAACACTTTCTGCTCAAATGTTGAGGGGATGAAAACAAGCGCCCCCTGGCTCTCTTTCAGCACAGCGGGGGCTGGCTTTGTATTATATTCATGTTTTCAGGCAGCTTTGAAAAAAGTCACAAACGCCTACATTGCACTTTACTGTATGTAAAATCAATCTCGTATATATCCTATACAGAGTTTTACATATGATGCACATATGTTTAAAATGTCAATGTCATTCAATAACAAGACCTAATTTCTGCTGATCCATTGTATAAACCATTCAATTTTTGGAAACGTCCAGTCATGTCAGCTGAGATGAGATTATGTTAGCAAATCTGCATAGTCAGTCAGCCATCTAGAGGCTACAAGTTCTTAGATACAGCTGTATTATTTGATTGAATGTTTGAGTCTATCCTGGATATGAGTCTACTCTTGCAAACTAGGATTTGAGGCCATTCATTGTTTGCTTTTTCATTTAGTTGAAGCTTGCTGAACAGACTGTCAGACATGCCGGGTTAAAGATAAATCCATGCATGCACTTCGAACTAACACTCAGACTTCTAACAAGCAGGAAGACGGTGCCCAGCTAGATGTCATGTACACTGTGCTGCAGCTCCAGGGGAAAAACTAGTTTTATAGCATGGAATACCACGCAGTGTGGACCACATCATGATTTGTTGTCATGATCCAGTTTTGTCTAGTCTTGTAGGTGGATGAATGCTTGGGGGAAACTCTTGTGTGTTTTGCTCTAAAGGTTGATCTAAGGTAATTTGGTGCTTTTCCAGTATTTCCATAGCTGCAAACTGCATTATACCATTTGCCAAATCTGTTTTGCTAGGAACATGTCCTCAATAATGGGTAGTATTTGAGTAATACTTCAAGTAATGGCATACAGTCCAGTAATATTTTTCTCTGACATGTATTTGTGTACAAAGTGTTTAGTGATTTATAGTCCATAATATTAGCAACATCTGCCTTAACACAATACAAGAAAACGTATAGCCTAATCTCACCCTAGTCAGTGTGCATGCCCATTTTACACTCTGTCTTGTATATGTAATAAGGTATATTAAACTTTTTTAATGCTATAGTTTTATGATAAATGATGCAGTAAGTTACTGTTCATATACTTTGCTCAGCATATGAAAAATGACAACAGGAAATTAGGCATTACTCTTATTTATTTTCATTTCACTTGAAGGAGATTTATCTCTCAGGAATCAATTTGAATAAAGTTGATCAAAGAAGACCCTCAAGCACATCAGTGAAAAGAAATTGGACTTGGGGATCAAGTTAGAAAAAAATACATTAAAAGTCCCTTGCAAAGTTAAATCTGGGACAAGGTTACTTAATTATATTACGTATATTTCTGTGCTGCTCTTTCCATTAATTGGAATCACTCCCCGCTGCTCTTTCTGTTGTCACAACTGATACATTTAAACATCTCGGTAAAGGATTTATATGCACTCCACATACTGCAGTTCCATTAAAGTCACTTTGCTGGGAGGGGAAAACACTGTTTAGACAAAGGGAAGCGACAGAACAGTGCTCATCAGTAGCATTAGTGATCCAGCTAAGTCAATCACAATGTAATTGTGCCTCTGATCCAGAGGATGGGGCTGAAGCATTAATCACACAGTGCTGTTCTGCTGCCCTGTTTATGACAGTGTGTCTAATAATAAAGCTGCAGTCTTGTACCCGCATGACAGGGCTAATTGTAAATTGAATTGCAGCTCACATCAAGACTACAAGGTACTTTAAATCAGATTTCCAAGTCGCCAAAGTCTAGTTGACAGCCTACGGCCGGGTAGACATTACACTTGTGTCTGAATATTAAAAATAATAGTCATAAAGAATAACACAAAACGAAAATGAAGTGGATGTCGGACTATTCTCCAGAAAATACAGTGATGCCACAAGAAAAACTCCAGGATTCTTCCAGTACACTGGATCCAACTACTGCAAAACCCTGATCCCTAAACATCTTCAAAAGACGTTTTAAGGGGGTTTGAGATGTCTTCAGAGGAGAAAACGTCTTGGTAAATGTATCACAAAACCACAGGTATTACTCTGGAGATTTAAATTCCTCTTCACGCATAAGAGAGCAAGCAAAGGCACTTTTTCCAGCATTGGCAGGGGCACGTACATCTGTCTTTTCTTTTTCTCTCTCTATTCCCTGCTGCCTGAGAAGTCCTGATAAGACACACGAGTATCTGGGGAGGAGTAACCTCAGCATGCTGAGGTGGGATTCAAATTGTTTGATGGAGTGGCTGATTAACTGTCTTCATATTTTTATTTTTGTTTTTTAACTCCCTGGTTGCTATGGGACACTAGCCTTTGAAGTCGCAATGGTGGTGCCATCCCAGTTTTTCTGCCAAGCCACTATGTATGATGCTAGGGATTAAATTATTTCTGTCATTGTATTACTGGCAGACATGCAATTTGCTCTCACACACAGCTACTGTAGGGCCATTCTCAAGGCTGTAGTGGCAGAGCTATTCTTATTTCTGTTGCAGAACATCTATGCAGATTTGTTCATTTTAAACCTCTATGAAAAATTAAATGGTATTAATTATGAATTTATACTAAAATATTCCCATTGTTTTTGTCCTTAAGACTTTAAGTCCAACAGTCCTTTGTAAATTGGGAGCACAGTTTGAACCTAACCATTGTGTCTTTCATTAATCAGAAGAGGCCTTAAACATTCTTCAATCAGATTAAATTTAATGAGATTTGTTTTTGCTACTGTACTGAACTGTTTTTGTAAGTTTTCTAGATGTATGCAACTCCCAATATAAATTCAATGGTACCTCCAAAAAATCTGACCAGAAACCTATGACAGACCTTTATAATTGCTATTGAATGATATAACAGTTGCATTCTATCACTAGATTATGTGGCAATAGCATGAAACAGGTATGCATTTTCACAAGGCTGTAAAATAACTTTCAAGGACATTTTGATCAATATGTAAGGAAAAAACTGCTGATATTTTGTATTTTTCACATTGTCAACAAAGCCCATGAAAAGACCAAATCCAAAAATGAACTACAATGGTATTGAAGGAACATGTCACCCAGTGTGTCTCCCAGTCAGCCCAGTGTTTCTACTGATGTGTTGGCCTATTCGCGGGATTTCAGATATGACCAGCCTGATCTTTAAAATACAGTAAGCCATTCACTCATACAACTCTCCAAAACACCATGCTTTATTCCACCACCTTTTATCAACCATCCTGATGAAGGCAAAGTAGCTGCACATGTTTGGGGAGTAAAACATGGTGTATTGCTTGGTTGCTGTGTAGCTTGTTTCATTTTCATAGACTTGCTGTTCTCAATGTTACATGAGTTAGGAACGTTTTCACTGAAGATGACGTAAGAATTCCTTACGAGTTAAAAACTGGACCTTGGTGCTGCAGTTGAAGGAAAATACATATGCTCATTCACTACCCTCATATGAATAAGTATTACTTTACAACACATTATTCTGACATCAAACCATTACCTTTTTGCTGTCCTTCCTGTAATCCCTTTGTGGTCGGGAAACTTAATCAGAGCACAGTATCCATTGTTTGCATTTTAAGACATGTCTTGATGAGTTTGGGGTCAAGGGCCTTTGTCGATGACTTTATCAGTGTTTTTCTGTACTGAAGTAACACTCAGAAGCTTTCAGTCACTGACTCACAAAGGGAAAACAGCCTCCCATTAGGGACTGAGCCAACTACCTTATTAATTAGCCTTTGCAGCTTTAGGCCAACCTGCTAACCCATTTAATGAGTAAATAATTGCTTGTTAGGTCTTATGTCATCATGTCTTTTATTAATATGGGAAGTTATCTCAAAATTACTCTTGAACCCTCGAAGTGCTAATATGAATTTGGAGCAAGGGAGAATTTGGCCCAAAGATCCGTCTTTGGGCTATAAATCTTGGAGGATTGGTTCCAAAATAAGAAATTCTGATTTGATTCCTTAAGGATTTTAAGAATTGTCGAAAGACTTTTTGACAAGGGATTGTTATCAAATAATTGGAAAAGTACATCCAATTTAAATATCTTTCTAGTTCTTGTACAAACAGATAAATGAAACTTTTGGCTCCCTTTCAGTTGTTCAACGTTATTCCTTTTTCCTTACTTTTGTTTTCACTTTCAAACATGCACACCGCTGAAACTGAACCGCTGAACAGTTAATTAATTTCACTGAAAATGAATTCATTATTTTTATACGAATAATAATGACCATACAGAGTACAGAAAGTCACAGGCACAGTGATACGTAGATATTACACTAGTCCACAGTGTCAAACTATCACCAGCAGCAGAGAAACAGGTGATCTTTGAACAACTCTCTGTAGCTTAGTGGACCTTTCTTAAGTGATTAATAGCTATTCATCTTTCCATTGCAAATCATTTTGGTCTATAGTTGACTTATGATTAATTAACAAGTTAATGAAGATTTTTTATAAAGTTTATCTTTGTTTCACTGACCTGGTGTTATATAATTACCTTGTTTTCTGAGAGCTGTGTTCCTCCGAGTTAATCATGTCATGAAATGGATGTGCAATTTTGTATTTAAAGCAGATGTATTGTGTAGTTCCCCTCTAAGAAAGGCAATCTGGGCCTGTTTGGGTATCATAAACTAGGGAGGTATAGTTTGGGAGGTTGTACTTTTATCGGAAAATGTATTATTATATTATATAACTATCTAGATATGAATCTATCAATCAAGATCTAGATCTATATAAAAACAATTTAAAACATAAACAAACGGAAGCTGAATGTTTTTTATCGTGGATTTAAATTCACCAAGGGGTACCAAAGTATTCATTTAATTCATATTTTGTATTTGCCTTGGTTTTTTTGTCACTTGGTGCATATTGGTATAAAAGGCGACTTAAAACTACCACATTAATCATCAGTCAGTTCAGTATGGTGTTGGTGCCAACTGTGTAATACAGTGTAATAATGCATGTTGTCAGCAGTTCAAGATCTTGATAAGTAACAAAACACCAGATAATAAACAAATATGCCTCATTTACCTCATGACCAAGTTTCTACTCCACATCTCAGAATACATGACCTCCTTTCTCTAAATAGAAACTGTGTAAAAGGCCTGACTGTTTTCACTAGTGAATCTACCCCACCCCACACCCATTTTAACATTTATTTGGCTGGTAAAGTAATGACCGTCAATGGGTTTGTAAATAACCTACTTAGTGAAAATGATGCTGGAAAACGTGCTAATTAGCAAGAACAATGCTTGCACTTGCAGTTTAAACCATCTAATCCTTGTCCTCTAAAGCTTAATGCTTGTCTTTAATACTTCGGGACCCATTCTGTAACACTATAAGGGTTAGGGAATCATTTCTTTAGTGTTTGTGCCTGACTACTTATGCCATAAGTATGCATACCTGTGTTCATAGTGCATGACCCTTTAGATAAATGTGTCCAATATTTAATTAAAAAAGTGCATACACAATCGCAGTTCATGCCACGCATCACCAGAAAGTGTTACTGTAAGAGCATCTGCTCACCTTTTTTTCCCTTCTGGATATAATTCAGATGTTTTAAATGATGAAAAAAGAAAATACATGCTGACTACCAGCTGAGGAATGTTGTTTTTTTTTTTTTTTATGTATGAAACATTTATTTGAATTTTTGGGGGATTTGATAAATGGACAAAATATCTTGAAAACCCAATGAGAAAAATTACTACCCTATTACACATAACTATCTTTAGTCATTTATTGTCGTTTTTACAATACTTGCTTTTATTAAAATGTTTTTCAACTGTAGAGTGATAGGACCCATTTTTTCTGTGAGCCCTGGTATCTTATTGAATTGTGACCTAGTATTATACATTCATCACAGTAATTTAAATCTGTAAGAATAGTAGAAATGTAAAATGTGTATCAACCCTGACAGAAGTCTTCTTGAGGAGTTTTGAATTCTTAACCTCGCCAACATGAGTGTGCAGGTAGTGATAATGATTTAATGGGAAGGCTGTTGGCAAGCTAGAGTGTCTGTGGATGGTTCTGAACAGTACAGCATGCTCTTTTGCTGCTATTCATGCTGATGCCTAACAGCTATGACAACAGCTGGTTTTTGACTTGCTGTGAAGCAAATTGTCAGGACTCCTGACAACTTAGACTAGAAATTCTGCAATGGAGGAAAGTGTCAGTCCAGGCTTTGTAATGTAGACAGGCAGCAAGTCAAGATGAATTTCTGACCCGTCCTGAAGGAGTGGTTCTGTAGATATGTAATTGACTTGGTTGAGCACACAACACGAGTGGTGAATTTGCTTGTATGGCATGATAGAGTTAAAGTGTGTGTGTGTGGGCACTAGTGCAGAAACAGTTCCTTGAACTATTATTTAATAAATAAATAAAAACTGAATCTAAAACTATTTCAACACTCAATTTTAAGTAGTTTATAACATTGTATTATACCATTATTTTACTTAAAGAATTCCTCATCAATTCAATATTTTCACTTTAGTGTACAAAACCAGCAAAGTTTAAAATGAAGGGGTACGCTTATTTGCTTTCTTGCTGACAGGTAGATGAGAAGATCATTACAACACTCCTGTCTGTACACAATATAAAGCTATGACATGCTGCCAACTAAGTTTGCTAAATACCAACTGAAAATGCAAAATGGAAACACCTAGCCTGACTCTGTTTGAAGGTAAAAAAAAAAATCCACCTACCATCACATCTAAAGCTCACTAATTATTACAAATTAATTTACTCATAACAAAAAAGGAAATGTTAAAATGTCAAATCCCCATTTAACTGTGGGTTACGTGCCAAAATATTTCTTGTCCGACAACCACGTGAGACGTAAAGTCCAGCCCCTATTTCCAGTCTTTGTACCATGTTAATAAATGTCAACTTTAAGCATCAGCTTTATATTTAGCATACAGATACAAGAGGTATCAATCTTCTCCTATATCTCTTTGCAGAAAAGAAAGTAAGTAAATATATTTCCCAAAATGTCTGACTTTTCCTTTTAAAAATGTAACTTTAGGCTCTAGGAACTTGAGATTATTTGTAATTTTTTGTTGTTATCTTGACATGAATTCTTAAAAAAAAAATGGAAATACTGTTTGCAGCCTTAGTATGTTCTGTATATACAGTATGTTCTTTAAGGCCAGCTGTCATTGTCCTCTTTTCAGAAATGGTTGCTTTAATTGAAATATTGATTGTTCCTAGTTTACTACAGAGGATTTTCTTGAGAGTTCAACAAGCCAAGTCAAAGGTGCAAATGTTTTATAGTAATTTAATGTTGTTTGTCATATGCCATTTCACATTGACACTTCTGAGATGAAAGAGAAGGAAAAATGCCCTCTGCTGTACTGAGCACAAACCTCTTGAATGCAGCCCTTTATGGGATATTTTGAACAACATAATGGCTCCAACGTCATGTTTCAAAGTAATTTTTCACTCCACAGGATGTTTATAAACACTTGGGAATTAAAACTGAGTAGAATTGATTGCAAAGTAATCAAATCAGACTCAGTATCTTCTAAGCACTGACCACTGCTTCCTATAACACAACCAGTTCAATTGAAGTTAGTTAGAATGAATGTAGGAGGAATTATTTGGACGATTGAGACAAATATCCAATCTGTTCACCGCAATTGAATTGTTTTGTTGGCAATAGAGCTTCCAATCAGTGTTGGACACCTCTTCTCTCCCTGCTGACTTCAGATACCAAAAGACAATGTACGCTTATTTGTTTAGTAAAGATTTCTTTTTGCCATGCTGATTTCCAAATTCAATTTAAGGCCAATTTCCTGCCAAGCAAAAGAAAAGGTCCTCTGGAGTGCTGAGAGTCCCTCTTTTGATCATTGTTTTCTTTCAGGTTGGAGAGAGAATTATTGATTTGGATTCAAATGAAGCTGTTGTGAAGGCGAGAAGTCCATTTGTCGACACTCGCTGGCGTGCGTCACTCCAGATAATGAGGAAGCATAATGAAGCATGTTAACTCTGCGTTCCGTCATCTTCAAAGTTGTCAGCGACCGCACTTTGATTGGCACCTGTCGCCGAATCAATGGGATTGACTAACATTTATGCCGCACCATCTGTTTTATTGTTGCGCAGTACGAAGAGTGGGAAGAAGCTATAATTCCCTTCCTCTGTAATCTTTTCTGACAGTTTTAGGAGCCTAAACGAGCATATTTTGCAATGTCATTTCTCCACACAGATGAAATAATGCATATTGTCATGTTAGAGCAAAGAAAATCATATAGATTTTTGAATCTCTCTGTGTGCTTTGTTCTAACGCAGCGGGGGTGCTCTCCCAACCACCTGCTAAATATAGAATCTCTCTGTGGTCAAATCACAATGAACTCCTTTACCCAAATGAACCTAAGTATATCTCCATAGGTAAAACAGGAGGTGTGCCATTGTTGGATGAAGCAGGATCATGACATACAGATAAAACAGTTGAGTTAGACCTCCCATGAGGGGCTATCCCTTAGATCTTTAATTAGGGCAAGAGAAGACAGGAAAATGTAATCAATCTTTTCACCTCTGGGCTTTCTGTAGTGGGAATATGCAATAATGTATATTCCTATGGGACAGTATTTTCATCAATATTCAATTTATCTAAGCCATTTCTTTTATAACCATAGATACATCACTGACAACATTTGAACTTTTCTATATAGATCAACAAAACTGAAATTTGTGTTGGATCAATTTGTGAAAAGTCCGATTACACCTGGGTTTAATTGTTCGCAAAGTAATTAGGCTAATAAACAGCAGACAGTGATGTTTATTATAATGGCTTTAACAACTGGCTCATAATCACACTTGCTCTTATTCCACACATTGTAATAAAGATCATCTAAAGTTAACACAATTTGGGGGAAGGGCACTGAAGTTGTTATAAATCCACTTGCTCATGAGGATATAGCAAGGTTGTGTTATAGTCCTAATTAATGCGTGCAGAGGATTGAAGCTTCCATTTATGCCACAAGACATTTGGGATAACTTTAATTTATGGAGTACAGAGAGAACTGGAGCTCTGACACAAGCAGCAGGGGGTCTTTGAAAGCGCACGGCATTTTGCCGTGGAAGAGCTTTGAACATCTCTCCCTAAAGCAGGACAGGAATCAAAAGCAAAGGCTAATGTGCCTTATGCACCACAGTGTTCCATATCCAAAATTGTCTCGAACTGTTCATTATTCATAACAAATCCTTGTTAGGTTAGGTGCATGTCTGACATGGCAACAGGCAGCGCCTTCTGGTTTTCCTAACTGGAAGAACAAACATGTCACTATCTAACTGCAATCCAGATTTGCATGAATTTAGCAGTAAAGGTAAATGTAGCTGTTAAACTGGAATGTGTTTCTGTTGTGCTATTTTCAGCGTGCTGCAGTCTGACCCTCTGCTACCCCCCGCAGAGCAGCAAAGATGTTGTTGTTCTTGTCAGATGCTCACAGCAGCTAATTAGAGAGGGACTAACATTCGAGAGAACCAATACCATTGCCATAGGTAGTTTTAATGAAAAAAAAATGTGTCGGCTTTCAGTAGACTTGTAAACAATGTGTACATCAAAGAATTTCCACAAGAATAAACCAAAGAAACTGATGTGCGAGGGAAAGCGTGTACGGCAGAACTCCTCATGAAGGTAAAGTAAACTGATAGAGATCAAGCATATGATGCTTCGCTACTTCTACTGATGTCAACACTAATGAGAAGGAGCAACATCTCAGAGGATGAAAGTTTGGTTTACACACGTAAACACTTGCCTAGCTGACGATCAGGGACAAGATCTCCAGTAGTTGTGTAGGAACAAGATGTCATGTAGGGTGCATACATGTGCCCTCCCTGCTACAGTGCAAAATGTTTAATTTTGACACTACAGGGAGTTTAACAACTGTTATTAATGATGGCAAGTGCTGATGACGTTGTGTGACGCTGTTTGAGAACCATTAATTCAGGTGGTGATTACATGAACTTGAGACAAAACTTGTGTTATACTATCTCACAATACAAATCTACATCCTCTCAATAGACAAAATGACTGCTGATGGCGTCAGCTACAATTATCTCTATTGTTTTCAATGGAGAGAAACAAATTAAATAGCTGTGTAAATGAAACTGCGAGCAAACCTTATGATCTGTGACATTCCAAATGTAGCCTCGTGGGGTGCAGCTGGTAACAGTTTTTTTTTTTTTATCTCAGTGAGCCTGAGGAGTTAAATAAACTTCATTAAGCCTTTTTTACTTCTCCAAGAACTGAATCCATCTGAAAGTTCCTCCCTCCACACTTTACCCTACCATAAAATCAGTGCCTTAGTTAAAATAAAACGCCACAGAATCTGTGTTAAAATGTGTTTTCCCTGTGGCCCATTTCAGTTCTGTTTGGATGGCTTGAGAATATGTTTGGATAAAATGAGACTAAAATAGCCCACCTCCAATTTCGTGGTGTTGGCGCAGTGCCTGGCAGCCAATCTTCAGGTTTTACCTTTTGTATTGTTTTAGCTAAATACAAACACATGTATGATTTGTTATCTATTGGATACCAATGAGGTTGTTTGTTACTGTACATTCAATTTTAAAGTGTCATCAATTCTGAGACTTAAAACACACCACACACTGCTGTAGGTTATTGATAGAACGTGACTGAACAGGTAGTGTGGCCAGTAAGTTACTCTAATTATAGGTTCACATTTAATTTCACAATTGTTAGATCATTTGAGTGTAATGTGATTTTAACAGAGCAGAAAGTTTTAATTTAGCAGAAAGCAACATTCATTTGACAAGGTTCAAACATGTTCTTGTTGTGAGGCCAATTTTCACAAGTTAAAACTCAAGAATCGTGTCAATACAAAAGCGATAATGCAAAGAAAGAATGGCTGCAGCAGGCTGCCTTGTACACAGATGGGACACAGGTTACATATTATACTAGTTAACCTTCCCGTCAAATAATCTACCGTGTTTTTTTACCGTGTAAAATAATACAACTCATCCAACAGCATCTAATGTAACATTTACAGTCCAGCTCGTACAAATTGTTAAAAGAAATAATTTGAGTTATTTTACTGTTTTATTCAAACTTAGTTCAGTCTGTAATGGTTGCAAAAGATAAAGAACTGTGCAGTATCCACCCTAACCTTAACTGGGTTAATTGAGCTGGCTTTTGGCAGAATGTAGCAGTATGTGAAATTCTTTTCTACCTACAGCCACATAAGGAGCTTCCTAGTCAGGTATCCTGGAGGAAAGAAGGTACCTTCAAAATGACAAAGTGATGGTGTCTACCTTTGGGCTAAAGTATTTCATGTTGACAGAAATAACTTCAGCTTTTCCGGCCTGTACCATTAATGTGTATTCTTAAATCAAGCACTATTTCCCCTTTTACAAAAAAGATACTTTTTTCACAGTTCTCCAAGTTTCACATCGAAACATATTGTATGTACACCACAACCCCTTCGGCATCTATGAGTAGTTTCAGTATTTTTATCTGAATGCGGTTCTCGAGGGGAGTGAGACTGCTGAACGCCTACGCAGCCCCGCTGACAGCCTTCAAACTAAGCAACAGCACTGAAGCCAAGATGCACTACCTCAATTGTGTCATTGCAACATGCCTTTTTTGACGGTCTTATAGCAAATAGATGCCCCCTCCCTCACACACATACAAACACACGCCCAGACGCCCACACACACACACACACACATACATCAAGTGCTGATGGGGCTCCTGCAACCAAAAACTGCTGAAAAGTGACCCTGGCTGCGCCCTTGTCACCGACTCGGGGTAACAAGTGAATGGAAATTGGTTTTACCTGAGTCAGGTAATCATTACTAAATGAATTTACTCCTGAGCCAAGGGTATAAGTGGGATAAATATATATCTCTGAGATGAATACAAATTTCACTTATGTAATGAAAGGCAGGCTGGTTATTGATTTTGGAGGTTACACGCTTTTCATCGCAGGCCTGTTCTACATTAGAATGATGAGTTTTCAATTTGCTATGTGTTTACACGAGACTGTCAACAATTATAGTAATGGTGATTTCAATGTTTTGTTATTTTTCTCCAGTCCTGCAGGTCCCCAAGTCCAGTGCAGATATGCAAATCATTTTTGTTTCATGCATGCATGATGAGCATAAATGTGAATGTTGTCACCATGTTGATTTTTCCAAACTGTGATTTTTGTGCACCGTCATCATCATAGCAGACACAAATGCACCTTCATTAACGCCATCATCTCCACTGCCATCATCTCCACTGCCATCATCTGCATTCTAATCTTCATTATAATCAGAGATATCATAATTGTTACCATTGCGACTGTACGGATGGCACACTCATTGCTACTGTCGCACGTTAATAAAGTGGCAGTGATTCATTTCTCCATGGCTCTCACTGTGTTCATTACGCCTCAATAACAGATGGACCCTGTTAACTGCACACGTCTGATGACTGCTGAAGTGTCGGCTTCAGCACACGAAGCAGCTGGGAGGACATGGCCCGTGTTTCAGAGCTCGTCCGTGCTCTTCAATAATTCAACCTTTCCAGCTGTCTCATATCAGGCCCACAGCTCCATGGCCTCCAAGCTCACATCAGAGTTATACCCAGTCACTGCAGTGGACTCTTGCACTAGTGTTGTTACTTAAAAATCAATGTCTTAAACTGTTATATGAAGGCTCACTGCTGCACAGCATAACCCTGGCATTTTATTTAGGAAGAAAGTTTCTTATATCTCTATTTAGTTTAACACATTTTTCTCAAAAAATTGAACATATTACACTTTTTCTTTGCTTCACTTAAGGCTGACTTTTTTTGTAATATAATATTTCTTTAATTATTTACTGGTGCCCTGAAGGAGAGTGGTTAAATACCCTTGAATTTATTTCTTCTCCTATAGGCTTCCTGGAAGAAGAGACTGGATCTATGGATGTGGCATCCTGGTGAGATGAAAGTCTAATTATCTCTCAAGAAAACGAGTGGAAAGGCTTTTTAATTAGGAACCAACCGAATCCGCGCTCTGAGAATTTGTACATTGTGATGGATGGTGTGTGCATCTCCTTAGTGACTGCAGACAGAATAATAATCTGACGATGGGGAATGGACTGTGTAAAGCAGGGTGGCCAGTGAATAAGAAACCAGGGGTAGAAAAGTGAGACAGTGGAGGAGGGGAAAACCCAGGGTGGGGTTGAATGGGGAATTGAAGGGGTGTACTCAGGAATATAAAGGTTGCAGTAAGACTAAGGGAGGTGTGTGAGGCACAATCACATGATTCATGAAGCAGACAGCAGTGAAAAGGAGGGCTAAGAGATGGAGAGAGAGTGATAAGGAAGAGAGAAGTAAATAAGACGGAAATGTAAGAAAAAAGGTGGAATTACAGTGAAAGACGGGGCAACAGAGCCCCGAGCTGTAGCCATGATTGGTCCCATTCCCAGCATACAGCCGATTGGTTAGCCCTCTCCACACTCCCCTCTCCTTGGCTCTTACCTCCCCTCTCATCTCAGCAGGGAGTCCCACAGTCGCCAAGCCCCTTAATGCTCCCCTCCACTCTTCTGCTGCGTGGCTGGCATGCAGAATGCATAATCACTATATAATCATAATCAATGTCTGTACATGTGTAGGAGGAGTATAATAGCGCTGGACTGAAACAGTTTTCATGCCTTTTTTCTCTTTAAGACAGTTCAATAAGAAACAAGAGCAGCATACCGTATATGTAGTGAACCTATACAACAGCAGCCTGGCTTGTAAATTTACCAGGATAAAGAGAACACCCGATAACGTGATTATGTCTGCGCTAACTCGATTCTAGGCTTGAAAGAGTGGATGGGAGCTGTCGGTACATTAGGTGTGCCTCAAAATTTGAATGCTTTTCTTTCTTTTATCTATTTAAAGCAGCTCAGGAAAACAGGTGAGATTCATATATTCAGAAATAAACAGTTTGGTTGCAGGTTCACTGTTAAGACCAGCAGCATATTGATTCCACTTGTAGGTTCTGAGACTGTCCGTAACTCCGTGCTCTTCTTATTCCTCCTCATCTCATTGAAACTATTTAATAGCCGAATTACCCCAGCCACCTATTAACACACCTGGTTGTTTTATCATCATTATTTTTACATTTTACATTGTCGCAGGTGGGAAACCAAATATGCAGGCACCAACAGAACTGACATAATTTAAAGGCCAAAGCATTTCTAAATAAATGTCAGGTTTTGGATTAACAAGCACCTAAAAATATGCTGTTTGGGTGAGACTGGGAGACAAGTATTTCCTCTTCACCGTGTTTATTTATGCATTTAATTGTACAGGTTGCTCATCTGTTACAATCCCCACTGTGAGCTGCCTGGGCAGCATTTAAGGCCATAGCTGTGAAGTTAAGGGTTGGGACCCTCGAGGGGATTGGAGGGTGATTGGGTTCTTGGGGTTTGAGGATGATTAATGGAACATGAAATCTCATGTAATCTAATCTTGAGATATTTTATCACGTCTAATTGTTCTGCTGATTTCTTTTTTATTTTGAACTAATGAACGCTGTTCAGCCTCTAGGCTTCCTTTGATAAGTAATTACATGAAACAAAAAAAAAGAAGACGAGGATGTCAGGAATTCAAATAATATGTAGGAATCATATATTTTTTCAGTCAAAGGGTTTCACAGACCAGAGACAAATCTGAAACCGGAGTATAAAAACGGACGGGGAGGTCGTTACCTCCACAGTTTCCCTTTACATCCTAAGCACAACACTGTCACTCTCCTCTCTAATTCCCAAATGAGGACACAATGACCTGCGTATGGTCGTGCAACTCCTCTGAATTCGTGTGAAGATGGATTAGTAGGATTCAGTCTGTCACGGCTTCTTTTGATGAGGAGTAACAAGGCGGTCTCAGTCTCAAGTTTCACTTTGACTGTAACAGAGACTCAGCCTATATTATTCAGACTCTAGTCATTATCAGTAAAGCGTAACAATGATATGGATAAGCCTTTATTCATTCAGATTTCCTGAGCATTAGTGTGTCCCTGAACAAGGCATTGGACCCACTGCTGCTCAGTGTGAATGTGCAGTAATTAGGAAGTGCCACCATGCTGAAGTGCACTTTGATGGTGGTTTTTAGATTCTAACAAGCCGTGTGAACCCTTCAGTGTATTTTATTTTATTCCTGCCATTACTGTGTTCATCATCCATGCTAGGCTACCTGGCACACAGGACGTTATGTTACAGTGTCTGTCTATGTGGAAAATAGACAAAATAACCGAGGAAGAGTTCTTAGTAAAGTCTTCATACTTGCCCGTCCCCTCTGCATACAGCCAAAGGTCTTAAGGTACTTAAGTAGAATTTGAGGTACTAGGTATTTCTGTTTACGCCAACATGCTTTAATTCCACAACACTCCAGAGGAATATATTGTAGTTTTTCCTCTAATACATTTATCAGTTTCAAAGTTGCAGAGCATGCAAAACATACGATAAGCTCACACAGTATGATTGGCAGTTTATTTTTTTTAATTGATTGCAATTTTGATCAATAGCCAAGTGAAATGCCCCAATACAGTCCATTGGTTGACCAATCACATGGTTCACTGCCGTTCAACAGTCAATTTCTGTTACCGGTGTGGTCAGGAGGTTTTCTATTCATCTTGCAGACCAGTGTCTGCTATCTGTCCAACACATTCCTCTGGGAGGCTATTCTGTATTTGGACAGCAGTTTGGATTAAACCTTTGTCCGGGGAGTGTGCTCTTTAGTGGAAGTGGAGATATGGTGGTCTGGTATGGCAAGTGGTGCAACACCTGACATATGGTGGTAGGAATAGGGTGGTGGTGGGAATGGGGCAGTGGCAGGTGGGCAACTTGTGCAAGACGGCAGCAATCTGACGTCTGTGGCTTCGGCTGGGGATGGCTAATTGAAAACAGGCAGGAGACCTGGTCCACTCTAATCATTTTCCAAAGCCTTTGTCTGGCCTTAATGTGTAGGTTGGGCTCTCATTGTCTAGTAAAGAATGCTCCATGACACTGCAGACCTGTGCTTTGTGGACTGTGACTTGGCTCTTGATGTTCATTTTGGAAGACGTTCTCCTCAAAGCTCCTGTTTTCTAACCTGCCCTGATGGGGTTGAAAGCCAACAGCAAATGGAAAAAATCCACCAGCTATAACACTGAATGCTAACGTCAGGTTAAAGCTGCGATCATACAGAACACAATCGGTCAAATGCAAGGCGTACGCATGAGGATCGCTGGTAACAGAGACAGCTCAGTGGGTATACAAGGATCATTATATAGTATGCGCTATGCTCTTCTGGTTGCCTAGCAACAAAATGGGAGGAGAGTGAAAAGGTGATTACCTGGTTATTAATATTAGCTGCGTGTGTAATGTGTCACTCATAAGAAGTTTTATCCCTCCGGCTTTTATTACCACACGGGTGAAGACAAGTAGGTTGGCAGAAATATCTGCTAATTCATATTTAAATTAATAAGCTTAATTAATGACATCATTGACATAACAGGTCATGTTCAGCCTCATTACCATAACTGCTCATGGTTAATGTATCATGGTGATTATTGCAGGACTTAATAAAGTACCTCTTTCTTCCTGTGGAATGTCTGACAGAATGTTCAGTGATAAAAACAAACCTACACTGGTTTGTCTGAGAATCTATGAAGACGGATAAATGTCATTTTCAAAGGTTAAGAGTCCCTCATTACGAGGGATGCACAAGATGTAGCAGCTGAGCCTCCATGGTCATACAACAATGTCCCCAAATGTTTGGCTGCAGCTGTTGTTGTTTGTTGAATTTACTATCCATCTAGCCAAAATTGCCCGCCATTGTTAAAAGATTCTGGTAGAAAAATGCTCAAGTGCATTGGTGGAAGAAGAATTATTTTGGTGGGAGTAGCAATAACACAATGCTATTGTTACCCGTAACAAAGCTCCCGATATCCATCAGAGGATCAACCTGTCTGGCCACTTTCAAGAAAAGACTAAAGACTCCCGGAATACAACAGCACTTAAATGACACATTATTTCTATAAAATATAGCATACTGTATGATATTAAATTGTAATTGTATTGTAGTTTGAATGTATTGGATTTCAGAATCAGAATCAGAATC